>JAQQSW010006547.1:0-13924 GCA_028646575.1 Pseudocheirus occidentalis | reverse complement strand
GGTGATCAGTGAATTCTTTCAAGTTCTATTTTGCCCTCTGTCTCTAAAACATCAGGGCAATTTTCTTTGAGGATTTCTTTAAGGATGCTTTCCAAGTTCTTTTTTTGGTCATGGGTTTCAGGTAGACCAATAATTTTCAAATTGTCTCTCCTGGATCTATTTTCCAGGTCAGTGTTTTTTTCAAGGACATATTTCACATTGCTTTCTGTTTTTTTCATTTCTTTGTAACTGTTTAATAGTGTCTTGGTTTCTTATGAAGTCATTAGCTTTCACTTGCTCTGCTCTAATTCTGAAAGAATTATTCTCTTCAGAAGGCTTTTGAGTTTCTTTTTCCATCTGGTAAATTCAACTTTTTAAGGCGTTCTTCTCCTCATTGGCTTTCTGGTCCTCTTTTGCCATTTGGGTTAATCTATTTTTTAACTTGTTGTTTTCTCCAGTCAGGTTGTTGACTCTCTTTTCATGATTTTCTTGAATCATTCTCATTTCTCTTCCCAATTTTTCCTCCACTTATTTGTTTTTCAAAGTCCTTTTTCAGATTATCTATAGCTTCTAGGCATTCTGCAAGTGTCTTGGAAGCATTTGGTGTGGGAGTTCTGACTACGTTGTCTTTCTGCCATTCCGTGCTTTGATCCTTTCTGTCCACAAAAGAGGATTCTAGAGTTTTATTGCTGTTCTTATTCTTCATGTTGGCCAGTCAATTAATTGGTTGTTTTTTTTAGCTTTGTGAAACTCTGCTTCCAGGGGAGAAGGCTGTGTTCCAAATTGCTGGGGTTTTCACAGCTGCCAGAGCTATTGGGGGGGTGTTGCAGGCCTCCCCCCAGGTTTGGCTTGCTGAAAGCACTCCCCAGGACCACCACCAAAGACCACAATCCAGATCCAGGGTGCTCAACGCAAGTGCACTTGGCCCTGAGCAATCAACTCAGCCCCCGCTGTGGGATCTGCAGGCCAGGGACTCTGAAGCATTTCCTGCCCTTCCCCCACTGCTTCCTTGCCCTGGGTGTAGATTGGCCAAACTGCTTTTCCTATGCCTAATTTAGCTTGAAAGCTTCACTCACTTTCACTGACCTCTAATCCTGGCTTAGTAGATGTGAAGATTGCTCCAGGTGCTTTAGATCTTCTCTGAAGTAGACTCATGCTGTGGCTTGGGAGGCTTGACTCCTCCCAGCCATCCTGGAATCTGGCCATATGGTGGTTTCAGGGTGGGCTGGTCTTGTCTCCTGGCCTGTAGGCCTGCATGATGAGCCCATCCTTCTGAGCTGCCTCCCTCTAATCCCTATTTTCCACACCTTGGTAGATGTGGAGTTGCTGGAGGGTGTAGATCTTCTCTCTTGTAGACTCACTGCCGTGTGGCACGGCTTGCCTCGGCTCCTCTTGACTTCCCTGGGGTCTGGCCATGTTTTGATTTCAGGCTGCTGGGATGATCCCCTGTTGCCGAGTTGCCTTCTGTGAGAGATGTGTTTTCTGTATTTTTGTGAGTTTGAGAGCCCTATAATTTGTCCAGAGTCATATTTTATGAGTGTTTAGGGTGGCTGTGTGGGAGCTGTGGGACTTTGCTGCTTCACCGCCATCTTGGCTCTGCCCCCCTCCTTTTCAATGCAATTGATTTTCCTTGGTTTGTTTTGCATCCTGCAAGGTTGCTGAAGCAATAAATCATGCCAATTAGCATCTTTGTTGATTCCTTTTTATTTTTCCAGTATTCTATCCTATCATTAGCAAATAGGGATAGTGTTATCTCTTACTTATCTATCTTGATGACTTTAATTTCTTTCTCTCATCTTATGCTGTGGCTAGCAGTTACCAAATTATATCAAGTAATGGTGGAAATAATACCTTTAATTTGCTCCAATATATATTAGAAAAGGTTCCAGTATATCCTCATTTGCATCTGATGTTTGTTTTTAATTTCAGATTATTTTTATATTAACAAAGATCCCTCTATTCCTATATTTTGTAGAAGTTTTAGCATAAAAAGAATGTTGCACTTTGTCAAAGGTATTTTATGCATCTATTGAGTTAATTATATGGCTTTGGATGGTCTGGTTTTTAATTGGATTAATTATGTTCTTTGTTTTGCTACTATTAAACAATCTTTCTATCCATGCCGCAAATCCAGCCTGGTAATTATAAATGCTTTTTTGGATGGATTGCTACAGTCTGTCAAGATTTTGTTTAACATTTTGAAATTGATATTCATTAAGGAATTTGGCCTGTAATTTTCTTTCTGTGCTTTACTCTTCCCCTGTTTAGGTATTAGGATTATATTTTTCTCATGAAAGGAGCATGGTAGAGGGCTTTCTTTCTTAATTTGGAGAATAATTTGCAAAGTATGGGTACTAATTTTTCTTTCAAGTTTTGACAGAATTCTCCAGTGAATCAATCAAGACTAGGAACTTATTTTTTGAAGGGGGATGGTTAATACCTTTACTAGTATTTCTATTTCCTTCTCAGAAATTGGGTTACTTGAGTTTTCTATAAGTCTTCTGACAGTTTGGGGATTTTATATTTCTGAAGGTATTCCTTTTTTTTCTTACGTCATTCTTTTATGTCTTGTGATTATTTTGTGATTCTACCTTGCTCATCTGCTATTTTGATTTGATTTTCTCCATTTCCTTTTTAATGAGATTAGTTAAATATTTAGCAATTTCATTAGTGTTTTCAAAGAACTCTTTTTTAGTTTTATTAATCATTCCTCTTGTTATCTCTAGTTCATCTATATCTCCTGTATTTAAAAAAATACCTTCTCTTTTATATTTGTTGGGTTTCTAATTTTCAAATGTCTGTTCAGTTTATTACTCTTCTCTCTTATTTAAAAAATTTGTTAATGGATGTTTATAGGGATATTATTTTTTTCATGAGGACTACTTTAATTACTTCTCAAATGTTTTGCTGTGTTGTTTCATCACTACAATCTTTTTTGGTATAATTACTAATTGTTTCTGTGATATGTTCTTTGATCTACTCATTATTAGTATTTTATTTTTAAGTCTCCATTTCATTCTGTCTTTTGTTTGTGGTCTCTGAACTAATAACTATTTTTATTGTGCCATTGTCAACAAAATATTTATTTGCTATTTCTGTTTTTTTTTTGTATTTGTTTGCAATATTTCCGAATGCTAGTAGTTAACTTTTGTAAAAATCCCACGTGGTGCTGAGAAATACATGTATACTCTTGGAGTCTAATTTAGAAGAAGCATTAAGTCTTTCAACTCTATTTGTTCAGTTCTATATTGTTGCTTTTGTTTGTCTTTCTGTTACACTTATCCAAAATTGGGAGAGGAACACTGAAGTTTCCTGTCACTATTTTGTCTACGTATTTTCATTGCTCTGTTACTGTTTCCTTTATGAATTTGAATCTTATCACATTTGGAGCATATACATTTAATACTGAGATAGCTTTGCTGTCTATGGCTCCTTTTAGCACAATATACTTTTTTGTTATTCTTTTTTACTTTTTGAATGTTTGGTTTTGCTTTGTCAGGTAGCATGATTGCTACTCTTGCTTTTTTGGATTCAACTGATGCAGAGTAAAACAATATTTTCCCCATCCCCTCAGTTTTATTTTGCACATGTCTTTGTTTTTTAAATGTATTTCTTGTAAGCAATAGATTTTATGTTTTGGTTTTCTTATCTAATCTGTCTCACCTTTTCATTTTATTGGATTATTTAATCAATTCACATTTAAAGTTAAGAATCAGTTTTATATTTCCTCTAATTGTCTCTAATTTTTTCCCATTGTAACTTCCTCTATTTTTCTCTTAATGCAGCAATATGTCTCTTCAGTTATTTTAGCTTAATCTTGTTATGGTGACCTTATTCTCACTTCTTCATTTCCTCCTACCTTAATCATTCTTCCCATTTTTCTCTTCCATCATGAAGTACTAAGCACTTCCCTTGTATATTTTCCCAAATCATGATGTTAAAGTTATTTGTATTGTCATATTCTTATGGAAAACTATGATTCTTACATTTTCCTTGCTAATCTTGTCTTTGGGATTCATGTGTTTTACTTGGATAGAGAGCATGTGTTCTCTTAATGTTATTTATTGCTTCTATTTTTTCTAAATTGGCCTTCTTTTCTACATATTTGCATTCTCAGTCAGTTGTCTTCTGCTTCTTTGATGAGACTTGCTACCATAGATTCAAATTTTTCAATTCTGTGAATTATTTCTGCTGTCCAGGCCATAATTTCTGCTCTTAAATTATCATTTCTCTTTTAAACACTGAGGAATAGCATGTTATAGTTCCACATTTCTCTCAGTATCCAGAGTCTGTGTCATCAGGTGTTGAATGATTTTCCTTTGTTTTGAAGTATCTGTTCATAGATGACTAAACTTGTTTATGAGTTCTGGAAGCCTTATTTTCTTCCGCTGTTAATGTTTTCCCTGTTGGATTATCTGGTTGTACTCAAGGTTTTTGAATTTTCTTTTTCCTGAAATCTTTGATGATTTCTGTCCCTTTTCTCCTCATTTCCTATATTGCTCACTTTCTCCTTACTTGCCCTGGTAGAAACTGGTTTCTCTGGGGACAAGATCCCTGCAGTAACTCAGTGTTCACCAGCCTAGGTTTCTGCCCCAAGTGACTTAAGTAGAACAGAACTGGCTTTCATTGGATCCAGAGCTTCCCCTCTCAGGCTTATTGGAGTAACGTCCTCCCTCTCCCACAAATACACACAGTTTCTCAGTTCTTAGTAGTGTAGAGTGTTGTCATGCTGGTGCTATTGCAGCTGGGTAAAATTTTGTCATTTAGAATTTGGTTCTCTGACGAACTGGGAGAGAATGGGGTCAAACTGTTCTTTTGATCTCTATTATAAGCCTATATGTCCAGAAATGTATCCTGTCCCATTTTCTTTGTTCCGTTCCTCTATTCTTCTGCAGAGCTCTGTAATGGCATAGAACATGGCAGTGGTGCTGATTTCTGAAGCCTCAGCAAATTTCTGCAGTTTGGAGCTTGCATTTCCATGGTACTATAAAGAGGAAAAATGAGGTCAAGGTGTGGGATTGTATTTTATTGCAAGCTCCTGGGATGTGAGGCTAGTGTAGCCTTGATGCCTGAAACTTGGTGGGTGGTAGGAAAGGTGCTGAGTTAGTGAGAGTTAGGCATTATTTCTTAGTTTTCACCTTCTTTTTGGTGTCCTACATCATGGCAACAATTGAAGTTGCATTATCTTTTGATCACGATTTCTGTTTTGTAGAAAAGTGAAATGTCATGAGGACAAAAAAAATCTAGTTCTCTTTCTCACTGGTGTAATCTAGAAGTGGTGGCTTACATTTTAATGAAGAAAGAGGAAGAAATGATAGCTAGAAAGAATAATGAGGAACTGTGGGATTCAAACCTGCATTGAAACAATATAGCCTAGGTGGGTCAGACTCTGCAGCTTTCTCTGCTTTCAGTGGCTAGAATTCAATGGCTACTGCTGAATTTACATTTGGGAAAATAAATACCAGACACTAGCTCTCCTTTTCCCTCCCCTTCCTTCTCTGTCTATGTAGGAAAGAAGCTAATTCTAAAGTTTATTCTGTTCTGTAAAATTCTAATGTAATTTTTCATTTAAGTAGTCTGAATTTGTTTTTCTGACTGGCTAGATCAGATTGATTTTTACTGTTCTGTATATTACTTCTCTCTCAACAAAGGGGCCTTACCAAGGAAGAACAATGTTTAGGTATTAGCATATAGAGAACAAGAAAACATCAGAAATCAAGTTCTGATCCAAAAATGTAGGGTTTCTCCTTGCTTGGGGTGACAGTGACGTTGAGAAGTCAAATTGAAAGAATCTTACTGTTTTGATTTTTTACTAATTTTTTGGCAAATTTCTCAAAAGACAAAACAGAATTTGTTATTTTCTTATTTTGTCCTAGGCTAAAAATTAGTTAGTTGTGTTCTTTGAATATATAATGCCTTATCCATTTTTTTTTCATTCCTTGGACCCTCCCATGCATGCTCAGGGAAAATTTGATTGAGCTGAGTACAGCAATGAGGAACATCCTGGTGGTAATGGGTCTTGGATTGAAATCCCCAGATTTTAAAGATGGGAGCCAGAAGAGGACATGAATTTGTTTTATTTTTCTCTTTTGGTTTCACTTTTTCCATCTAGGCTATACATTAGCAGGCATAGAAAAACTACAAAATGCTTTGCTAAGAAGTCATGATAAATTATACCTCTAGCATTCCAGGGTTTGTTTATAGGGCTACCAGTTTGGTAACCCTATTAAAAAGCAACAAAATAAGAGACAAACATTTATTAAACACATACTAAGTGTCACATGCTGTTCTATTCAGTGGAAAAAATAAATATGCTTGGCATGGTATATCTTGTTGTTGATTAGCCTTTTGACTATTATTGCTCCTAATTTTTTAGATGTACAGGAAGCATATCTTTAACTATCTCTCCTAGAATTTTCTTAGGATTCAGAGACCAATTCACTAGCCATAGTTTGCAGATTTTGTTCTTTTTCCTTTTTTGAAACATAAGACAACATCTACTTTCTTCTAGGCCCCCTTTCTACCATCTTTTTCTTATGTTGTTATGGTTCATCAGTCCTGTTTATGGGTGATTCTCTTTGGCAGACAAAACAGAAAAAAAAATTGAACTGTGCTACCTTCTCCTTAATGTCAATTATTATCCAATTGAACCCAAAAAGGTTTACAGAAAAAAAATGTCCTTTTGGTTGTCTTTAGTTTTCCTTGCCAACCTTAGGTCATTTGTAGATTTAGCTCTTCAGACATATTATTTCACTATTGTGATTCACTTTCTATTATTGTCTTTGCTTCCATCTTCTTTATACATCTTTAAAAATCGAATTAGTTAAGAAGTTTGCTGTGAAACCACATTGGTCTCTGTAATGCCATACATGAGCAGCTTCCCAAAAGAATGCTACTATGAACAGCTTTTAACTTTCTGATTACACAATATAACAAACTCCATTTATTCCATAACAAATCAAGGCAAATATTCACAACAAATCACAATACAATATTCACAACATTACATGTTATCACAGGAAATCACAATATAGTGTTCACAACAGGTTATCATTAAAATGGCTGCATAACTTTCACCAAAGTGGTCACAGTATTTAAAACAAAGAACAAAAGAACTATCATCTGGTATCCCTAAGGAAGTTTGTCTCCTTACTTTATCATTCAATCATTTCACAACACAAGTCTGTTTTCCACTCACAGGACAATCATAGGTTAACTTCATCAGTCATTTATATAGCAATCAGTCACTAAGTATCATTAACCACTAAATACAATTATTAGAAAATTACACAAACCCTCCACCCTTGGTCTCTAGTAAACTTCAATTTCATCACCACATTCAATATCCAAGGAAAGGCCTTTTCTTAATCTTGACTTGGGGTGTTCTCTCAAATTCCTTGGATCCCCTTCCATGGTCCCAGCTCCTACCTGAATCCACCACACAGTCATCTGGATTCAGAGGCAGACAGCTCCCAGGTCCTTGTCCAGTCATCCAGGTAGTTCCTGTTACACACTGAAATTCACAGGGTCCAACCCATCTCAAAACCTTCATAATTTCTGTTCTCTGGAACTCAAGGATCAACCAAGCCACAAACAAACAAAGTAACAGCATCCTGGTCATGCTTCTTCAGTCCTCCAGCAGTTGGCTGGCCCCAGGACCCAGAAGAAATCTCAGCCTTCCAGACAGCCTTCTTGGCAGCACCTTCAGCCTACACCAGATTCTGGTTTCAAGGAAATTCTCTCTCAGTTCTCAGTTGGCTTCCAGATCTCTCTCTTAGCTGATTTCAGTCTCCACAATTCTTCTTCCACCAGGAGAAAAGTTCTAATTCTGATTCTGCCTCTCTCTTGGGCTCTTATATACACACAAAGCATTGGCTTCCTTTTTTAGCCAAACCCTTCCTCTTATGTCAGCAACAGGAGACAGAGTTCACATTCTCTGCCTCTTAGCCACAAAGGTTTGATTAGTTACTAAGGGATAAGTACTTGCTAGTCTTCAAATTTAAATTAATTACCATTACAATCTCTTTAGACTAGTTTGTTTTTTCTTTATTTTTTTAATCTATTATGAAGTTGGCCATATAAGTGTAACTTTGGTTTTCTACAAGTTAATTTTTATTTTATTTTTATAAATAGTATTTTTTTTCCAATAATGAGTAAAGACAGTTTTCAACATTCATTTTAATGAGATTTTGAGTTTTAATTTTTTTTCTCCCTTCCTACCTCTCATCTACCTTCCCCAAGACAGCAAGCAAACTGTTATAGGACATCCATGTGTAATTGTGTAAGCATATTTCCATGTTAGTCCTGTTATGAAGGAAGAAATAGAGCAAAAGTGAAAATAGTATTTTTCATCTGCATTCAGACTCCATAATTCTTTCTCTGTGTGTGGACAGCATTTTCCATCATGACTCTTGGAATTGTCTTAGATCATTGTTCTGCTCAGAAGAATTAAGTCAATTATAGTTGATCACACAATGTTTTTCGTTATTTCTTCTCACTTCACTCAGTATCAGTTCATGTAAGTCTTTTTCAGATTTTTCTGAAATGCTCATCATTTCTTATTGCACATTAGTATTCATTTACCTCATGACATTCATTTACCTCACCTTGTTCAACCATTCCCCAATTGATGGGTATCCTGTAAATGTCCATTCCTTTGCTACAACAAAAAGAGCTGCTAAAAATATTTTTGTACACGTGTGTCCTTTTTCCTTTTTAATGATCTCTTTTAGATACTGCCTTAGAAGTGGTATTGCTGGATCAAAGGATATGTATGGTTTGATAGCCCTTTGGGCATAGATCCAAATCACTCTCCAGAATGGCTGGATAAGTTCACAACTCCACCAATAATGCATTACAGTCTCAATTTCCCCACTTCTCCAATATTTAACGTTTTCCTTTTGTGCCATATTAGCCAATCTAATAGGTGTGATGTGGTACCTCAGAGCTGTTTAAATTTGCATTTCTTTCATCAATAGTGATTTAGAGCACTTTTTCACATGACTATAGATAGCTCTAATTTCTTCATCTGAAAACTACTTGTTCATATCTTTTGACCATTTATCAATAGGGGAATGACTTGTATCCTTATAAATTTGACTCAATTCTTTGTGTAGTTTAGAAATTAGGCCTTTTTCAGAAACACTGACTGTAAAAATCTTTCTGTTTTCCTTGCATTTCCAATGCTTGGTTGCATTGTTTTGTTTTTACAAAATCTTTTTCATTTAATGTAATCAAAATCATCCATTTTGCATTTCATAATGTTCTCTATTTCCTATTTGGTCATACATTCTTCCCTCTTCCAAAGATCTGACAGATAAACTATGCCTTTCTCTTCTAATTTGCGTATGGAATCACCCATTTTTGACCTTATCTTGGTATACAGTGTAAGATGGTGGTCTATGCCTAATTTCTGCCATAGTGTTGTCCAGTTTATCTCGCAGTTTTTGTCAAATAGTGACTTTTTATCTCAGAAGCTGGAATATTTGTATTTATCAAACTGTAGATCATTATAATAATTTACTACTGTGTCTTATGTATCTAATCTATTCTACTGATCTACCACTCTACTTTTTAGCCAGTATCAAATAGTTTTCTTGATTGCTGCTGTCCATATGTATGGATATATATTCATCCATTTAATTTAGATCAGTGGTTCCCAACCTTCATAAAGCTTTGACCCTCGTATGTGGGTGTATCTGCATGTAGGTGGACTTGCCTGGAGATGGATACAGGAGCAATGACTCGGTTCCTAAGACCATTGGGAATATGTGTTTTAGATTTAGATTTTTAGATTTATTGCCATACTATTGGGAAAATAGGTCTTTGTTAAATTGCTTCAATTTCCTCTTTATTGGTGGTGAATTCAACCTTCCAAATTTTGATACTGGTAATTTGGTCCTCTTCTTTCTTTATTTTTAGTCAAATTAACCAAAGGTTTATCTATTTTATTGTTTCTCCCCATAAAACCAGCTCTTAGTTTTAATAGTTCAATGGTTTTCTTACTTTCACTTTTATTAATCTCTCATTTGATTTTCAGAATTTCTAATTCCGTATTTAATTTGGGATTTGAAATTGTTTTAGCTTTTTTAAATTGCATGTCCAATTCATTGATTTGTTATTTCTCTATTTTATTCATGTAAGCATTTACAGTTTAAAAAAAATTCCCTAAGTACTGTTTTGACCGCATCACATAAATTTTGGTATGTTGCCTCATCCTTGTCATTCTCTTTGATGGGATAATGGATAGTTTCTATGATTTGTTGTTTAATTCCCTCATTCTTTAGGATGAGATTATTTACTTTACAATTAATTTTTAATATATCTTTCCATGGTTCTTTATTACACGTAATTTTTATTACATCATGATCTGAAAAAGATGAATCAAATATTTCTCTTTCTGCATTTTATTGTGAGATTTTTGTGACCTAATACATGGTTAATTTTTCTGTAGGTGCCACGTGCCACTGAGAAAAACATATATATCTTTCTGTCCCATTCAATTTTTTCCAGAGGTCTGCCATATCTAACTTTTCTAAAATTCTATTCACCCCCTTAACTTCTTTCATGTTTATTTTGTTGTTAGTTTTATCTAGTTCTGAGAGGGGGAGGTTGAAGTCCCTTATTATTTTACTGTCTATTTCTTCCTGTAACTCACTTGATTTCTCTAAGAATTTAGAAGCTATACCCCCTGGTGAATACACATTTAGTATTGCTATTACTTCATTGTTTATGGTACCTTTTAACAAAATGTCATTTCCTTCCTTATCTCTTTTAATTAGATCTATTTTTGCTTATGCTTTGTCTGAGATCAAGGTTGCTACTCCTGCTTTTTTTATATCAGTTGATCTATAAAATATTCTTCTACAGTCTTTTAATTTCACTTTTACCTTTACTTTTCACTCTCTCTGTATTTCTCTGCTTCAAATGTATTTCTTGTAAACAATATATTATAGGATTCTGGATTTTAATTCACTCTGTTCTCCACTTTTATTTTCTGGAAAAGTACATCCTATTCACATCTGCAGTTATGATTACTTACTGTGTATTTCCCTCAATTATAATTTCTCCCCTTTTTGTGCTTTTCTCTTTCCTTTCACCCTATTCCTCCACACCAGTGTTTTCTTCTGACTACTGCCTCTCTTAGTCTGTCATCCTTTCTCTCAGCTGCCCCTCCCTTTTCTTTCCCCTTTCCTATCCTACTTCCCAATAGGGTAAGAGAGATTTTTTTTACTCAACTGAGTGTGCATGTTATTCCCTTTTTGAGCCAAATCTGAAGGTTCAAGCAATACTCATCCTCTTCCTTTCTTCCCTCTACTGTAACAGGTCTTTAATATCTCTTCATATGATATAATTTAACCCATTCTTCCTCCTTGTTTCCTCTTCTCTTAGTACAATTATTTTCCCCTTAATTCATTTTTATCATCATATCAAAGTCAACTTATACCATACCCTCTGTCTCTATACTCCTTTTAAATGCCCTTATAGAGACAGAGTTCTTAAGAGTTACAAGTATCAGTTTCCCATGTAGGGATGTAAAGTTTAACCTTATTGAATACCAGCTTTTTTTCTTTCCTTTTTACCTTTTTATGCTTCTCTTGAGTCTTGTATTTGAAGATCAAATTTCTATTTAGCTCTGATCTTTTCATCAGAAATGTTGGAAAGTTGCCTATTTTATTTAATGTCTACCTTTCCTCCTAAATGATTATGCTCATTTGTGCTGGGTAGTTGATTATTGGTTGCAATTCAAAGTCTTTTGTCTTCTGGAATATCATATTGTAAGTCCTCTAATCCTTCAGTGTAGAAGCCACTAAATCCTGTGTAATCCTGACTGTGCTGCTTGCAATATTTTCTCCTTGACCTGATGGCTCTGAAATTTGTCTATAGTATTCCTTGGAGTTTTCATATTGGTATCACTTTCAAGAGGTGCCCAGAGGATTCTTTCAATGATGATTTTGCCCATGATTCTAGAACATCAGGGTAATTTTTCCTTGATAATTTCTTTTTTTTTCTTTTTGGAGGGCAGTTGGGGTTAAGTGACTTGCCCAAGGTCACATGGCTAGTTTTTTGTTTTAAGTGTCTGAGGCCAGATTTGAACTCAGGTACTCCTGACTCCAGGGCCGATGCTCTATTCACTACACCACCTAGCCACCCCTCCTTGATAATTTCTTGAAAGATTCTGTCCAGGCTCTTTTGTTCATAATGGCTTTCAGGTAATCCAATAATTCTTAGATTATCTTTGCTGGATCCGTTTTCCAGGTCAGTTGTTTTCCCAATGATTTCTCATTTTCTTCTATAATTTCATTCTATTGATTTTGTTAGACTTTTTATGTCTCGTAGAGTCATTAGCTTCTATTTGCCCAGTTCTGATTTTTGAGGAATTATTTTCATCAGTTAGCTTTTGTACTTCATTTTCCATTTGACCAGTTCTACATTTAAAGGCTTTATATTCTTTAGGGGATTTTTTTTCAGATTATGCCAATTCTATTTTTTAAGAAGTTTTATTCTTCAGTCAATTTTTGTGTTTCCTTTTCCAAGCTGTTGGCTCTTTTTTTTCATAATTGTTTTTCATAACTCTCATTTCTTTTCCCAATTTTTTTTCTCCCTCTCTTATTTGATTTCCAAAATCCTTTTTGAGCTCTTCCAAGAGGTTTTTTTGGGCTCAAGACCAATTCATATTAACCTTTGAGGCTTTACATGTAGACATTTTGACATTGTTATCCTCTTCTGAGTTTGTGTTTTGATCTTCCCTTTCACCATAGTTATTTTCTATGCTCAGGGCTCTTTTATGTTTTTTTTGCTCATTTTTAAAATATCTACTCCTGGGATATAAGGGGTACTGCCCCAAGCTTCTTATGACTGTGGGCCAGAGACCTAATCACTCCTTTCTACTCTGGCACCTTCGGTGCTGACGGCTTGCCCACTGCACTAGGGGGGGCCGGCCTAGTCACATTTGTTGTGTTCTGGGTTCTAGGGCTAGCAGTTTGCCTGCTGGAGATCTCACAGCTGACTCTCTCTGCCACTGGCTTGCTGAGTCATAACCGTGGGGCCTTGGCTGCTAATCTTTATTGTGGCTAAAAGCCTCCTGCTTGTTTGCTCAGATACCACCTGTGTGGGGTTGTGCTCCCCTTCTACCAAATTCAGAAAACTTACTGGATATCAACTTTTTCCCACCACTATTTCCTTTTTCTTTCTCCTCATGGATCTAGTTCTTTCTTGAGAATTCAATTCTTTCTCTAGTTTCCCATCTCCCTGACCTGACTTTCCTTGGGTAATATTAGTCAGTAGGTTTCTACCCATTCCACTTCCAAACTCTTTCAAATCTCCTTCCTAGTTTCTAGAGTACATGTCAGATCATGCCTTGCTTTCTTTCTCTTCTCTTACAGATTCTATGAGTGACTAGTCACTTCATTCTAAAATCCCTTTAATTTATATTCCAGCAACCTATTTCTCTATGTAAGTGAGAATGGGATTAAGAGGAGGGAATTTCCTTTGATTTGTTTCTCCTTCTTATATTTTATTAATTTCAAGATATCATTGGAGAGGTGCTCAGTTTGGTATAGGGCCTACATCAAAGAAAATCTGATTTGGGGAAATGGGAAGTCTATCCTGGAGATAGTTGTCTTCAAGAATTTGAAAAGCTGGGGTGGCTAGGTGGTACAGTGAATAGAGCACTGGCCTTGGAGTCAGGAGGACCTGAGTTCAAATCCAGCCTCAGACACTTTACATTCACTAGCTGGGTGAACTTGAGCAAATCACTTAAGCCCAATTGCTCTGCCTTTCCCCTTCCAAAAAGCAAAAAAGAAAAAAATTAAGTTACAAATCTTTCTGTCTTCCTGGACACTTTCTCAAACTTTTTTTTCCCTCAACTTACTTAAACCGGGTATTACCATGCAGAGACAGCAGGGATTGAATTAAACCCACATCCGTTCCCAAACCTTCTTAT
>JAQQSW010006546.1:0-13924 GCA_028646575.1 Pseudocheirus occidentalis | reverse complement strand
GCATCATTCTCATTTCTCTTCCCAATTTTTCCTCCACTTCTCTTATTTGATTTTAAAAGTCCTTTTTCAGTTGATGTATAGCTTCTAGGAATTCTTCAATTGTCTCAGAAGCATTTAGTGTGGGAGTTCTGAGTTCTGGGTTATCTTCCTCCCACTCCTTTCTTTGATCCTTTTTGTCCACCAAAAAGGATTCTAGAGTTTTATTGGTGTTTTTATTTTGCTTCCTTTTCCTCATGTTGACCAGTCAATTAATTGGTTGGTTTTTTTTTAGCTTTGTGAAACTCTGCTTCCAGGGGGGAAAGCTCTGTTCCCAATTGCTGGGGTTTTCCCAGCTGACAGAGCTATTAGGGGAGTGTTGCAAGTCCCCCCCTGCTTTGGCTTGCTGAAAGCATATCCCAGGACCACCACCCAAGACCACAGTCCTGATTCAGGCCGCTCAACACAAGAGCACTTGGCCGTGATCAATCGATTCAGCCCCCCCTGCACAGTCCGCAGGCCAGGGGCTCTGAAGCAGCCTGGTGGGGGCCACTGCTGGTTCCAGCAGTTCCCTTCCCCCACTGCTTCCTTGCCCCAGGGGCAAATTGGCCTAACTGCTTTCTTCCCCCAAATTAATTTTCAAAGTTTCACTTTCACTAACTGTCTCTGACCTTTGTTTGCAAGATCCCCTCAGGCAGGTGCTTTAGATTTTTTTCTGAAGTAGACTCAAGCTGTGGCTTGTGAGGCTCAGCTCCTCCTGCTTGTGGCTGCAGTTTTGGGCTGGGCCGGTCTCTGCTCAGGTGTGAGCTGCCCCTCTCTCCTGTTCCTCACCCCTTGGCAGATGTGGAAGCTCAGCAGGGCTCACCTCAGTCCAGCTCCTTCCCACTGCCCCGGGCCTGGCCGTGGTCTTGGCTTCAGGCTGTTCCAGCCTCAGCCCCCCGGGGACCACGATGAGCCCCTGCTGCAGAGCTGCCTTCAGCGAGACATGCGTTTTCTGGTTTTTTTTTTGTGTCTGAGAGTCCTAGACTTTGTCTGGGCTCATAATTTTATGGGTGTTTAGGGTGGCAGTGTGGGAGCTGCAGGACCTTGTGCTTCTACGCTGCAATCTTGGCTCTGCCTTCTCCATGCTTTAAAGAAAGAATTTAAGGGAGCAATTTTTAAATAACTGTTGCCTGAAAAGACAAAATAGCTACAACTAGAAAGGTTTGCTTAGTATTTACAACAGTCTTTCAGCTATGATACAATCCTGTGGAAAAGGTATGTTTGTGCATGAAGGGAGGAATTGCTTCAAGTACTCACTTGCATCTTATTTTCTGTCAAAATTCACAAACAATTTTTTACCATCAGGTAGACCTACTGAAACTTTATTTAAATCTGGTTTTCAGTACACTAAATACAGGAAATACATAACCAATTTCTAAAGTAAGCAATTGAATTGCATCTTTGCTTTGCCAACCTAGGGATGCAGCAGAAGATTCATTTGCTAGTAGAAGAGGCCTCTAATGGACAAAAGACAGAATATGGCTTTATCTTGGATGTCTTATTATATTGAATGGTAGACAATGCAAGGATTTGGACAAGCCAATGGACTAAGAATGGGCTAGGGTTGGACTCAGCTCCATCTGCTTCCTAAGATCCTTGATTTGTTGTTTTGTTAATTGCCTATACTTAAGGAAGCATTAATAGTACAGATCAAACTTAAAGGTATGTTATATGTACTTTTTTGGGGGGAAAGTTATTAAACATTCACTAATATACTGTTAATTAGGAGTCAGATATGGATTAAAATCATGTTTCTAATGACTGTGAGATTTGTAACTTCATTATTATTTCATTTATTGGTGTCTCAGTTTCTTTTAAAAATTTTTTTTACTTTTAAATTTATTTATTTATATTTAATTTAAAATATTCAGTTCACAAGCTTCTGAGTTCCAAATTTTCTCTTCTTGCCCTCCCCCCTCCACAAGACAGCATGCAATCTGATGTAGACTTTACATATACATTCACATTAACCATATTTTCACACTATTCATGTTGCAAAGAAGAATTATAACTAATGGAATAAATGACGAGAAAGAAAAAAAAACAAAATAAGACAAAACAAAAAAAGAGAGCGTAAATAGTATGCTTCTATCTGCATTCAGATGCCATATTTATTTCTCTGGATGTGAATAGCATTTTCCATCACGAACTTTTTGCAGTTGCCTTAGAACCTTGCATTGGTGCAAAGAGCCAAGTCTATCAAAGTTAGTCATTTCACAATGTGACTGTAACCATGTAGCGTTCTCCTGGTTCTGCTCCCCTAACAGCATCAGTTCGTATAAGTCTTTCCAGAGTTTTCTGACGTCCTCTTGCTTATAATTTGTTACAGTAGAATAGTACTCTGTAATATTCATATACCACAACTTGTTTACACATTTTTCAATTGATGCATTTCCCTTCAATTTCCAATTCTTGGCCCCCACAAAAAGAACTGCTATAAATATTTTTGTATATGTGGATTCTTTTTCCATTTGTATGATCTATCTGGGCTACATCCCTAGAAATGGTATTACTGCAGGGTCAAAGGTTATGCACATTTTTATGGCCATTTGGGCGTAGTTTCAAATTTCTCTCCAGAATGGTTGGATCAGTTTACAACTTCACCAACAATGTATTAGTGTTCCAGTTTTCTCACATCTTCTCCAGCATTTATAATTTTCCTGTTTTGTCATGTTAATCAATATTACAGATATGTTCTGGTATCTAAGAATTACTTTGATTTGCATTTCTCTAGTTTATAGTGATTTAGACCATTTTTTCATATGATTATAGAAATCTGTAATTTCTTCCTCTGAAAACTGCCTTTCATATCCTTTTACCATTTATCAACTGGGGAATGACTTGTCTTTATCAGAGATACTGCTTGTAAAAATTCTTTCCCAGTTTTCTGTTTTACTCTTGGTTGCATTTGCGTTGTTTATACAAAACCTTTTCAATTTCGTGTAATCAAAATTATCCATCTTGCATTTCATTATGTTCTTATCTCTTGTTTGATCATGCATTCTTCCATTCTCCATAAATGACAGTTAAACTTTTTTTTTGCTCTACCAATTTGCCTATAGCATCAGCCTTTGTATTCAAATCATTTTTAGTTTACAACTAAATGTCTTGTATTATATGTATGTATAATGTTATATTATATTATATATATATTATCATATAACCATTTAGTCCTAGATATTCTCTCTTCTCAAGGTTTTTGTGACATAAAAGTATCCTTTTAGACTTTATTTTGGTATATAGTGTATGATATTGATCTATGCCCAGTTTCTGCCGTACTAATTTCCAGTTTTCCCAGCAGTTTTTGTCAAATGGTTAGTTCTTATCCTAGAAGCTGGAGCCTTTGGGTTTATCAAATACTATATTACTGTAGTTATTTATTACTCTGTCTTGTGCGCCTAACCTATTCCATTGATTCACCTAGTATTTTGACAGAAAATACTAGATGAATTTTGCTGTAAAATGTAAAACAGTTTGTCCTTATTGAAAAAAAATGTTATTGTTGTTCTTTTTCTCCTTTCATGTTTACCTTTTTATGCTTCTCTTGAGATTTTCATTTGAAGATCAAATTTTCTGTTGAGCTCTCGTCTTTTCATCAGGAAAGTCTGGAAGTTCCCTATTTCATTGAACGTCCATCTCCTCCTCTGAAAGATTATGCTCAGTTTCACCAGGTAGTTGATATTTGGTTGTAATCCTAGCTCCTCTGCCTCATAGAATATCATATTCCAAGCCCTTCAATCTTTTTAATGTAGAAGCTGAAGGTTGGCATAATCCTTACTGTGTTTCCATCAAATTTGAATTGTTTCTTTCTGGCTATTTGCAACATTTTCTCCTTAATCTAAACATTATGGAATTTGGCTACTTTATTCACTGGCATTTTCAATTTGGAATCTCTTTCAGATGTGATTGGTGAATTCTTTCAATGACTATTCTACACTCTGGTTCTAGGAACTCAGGGTAGTTTTACTTGATTTCTTGAAAGATGCTTTCCAGGCTCTTTTTTTCATCATGGTTCTCAGATAGACCAATAATTCTTTAATTATCTCTCCTGGATCTATTTTCCAGGTCAGTTGTTTTTCCAATGAGGTATTTTATGTTTTCTTCTACTTTTTCATTATTTCAATTTTGTTTGACTGATTCTTGAAGTCTTATAGAGTCATTAGCTTCCACTTGCTCAATTCTAATTTTTGGTGAATTGTTTTCTTCAGTTTATTCTTGTATCTCCTTTTCCGTTTGTCCAATTCTACTTTTTAAGGAGTTGTTTTCTTCAGTGTACTTTTTCTGCCTATTTTTTCATTGTGTTTTTGAATTTTTCTTCTACTTCTCCTATTTGACTTTTAAAATCCTTTTTGAGCTCTTCCAAGAAAGCTTTTTTTTGCTTAAGACCAATTCATATTCCACTTTGAGGTTTCAGATGTGGCTATATTGACAATGTTTTCTTCTCCTGAATTTGTGGTTTGATCTTCCCTGTCACCAAGATATTTCTTTATGGTCACTGATTTTTTTTATTCTTTTGGTTCATGTTGTTTGCCTTTTTTTTCTTTTTTTTTTACTTTTTAATTTGATTTCTTCTTCTGGGGCCCAAGAGATACTGTCTTAGGCTTCTTGTGCTATGAACTAGGTCTCTGGTTACTTGTTTTCTGTACTGGGGCCTCAGGTGCTGTCAATTGTATATTGTAGTGGTCTGGTAGTTTATCCTGCACTGGGCCGGAGGTGATGTGTGCCTGGTGTTAGAGCTTGTCTGCTCCTCCACCCTGGGGTTCAGGAACTCTCTCTGGATTGATGAGGTGGGGCTTGTTGCTGACTTGCTGTGATGCCTCCTGTCCAGTACTGTGATGCCATCCCATCCATTCATCCACAGCAAGAGAGACTTCTCCCATTAATCCCCCTAACTGCCTGAGGTAAAAGATTGCCATATCTCATTTTTTTTGCTGGCTCCATTATTCTAAGGTTTTTCCTGGGGCAATATTTTCTGGCTTTTTCAAGGTCAACAAGGGAGGGTGAGAACGACTTACTACTTACTCCACCATCTTGGCTCCTTGACATTTAAATAGGTGACTCTCAAACATTCAGTCTGTGGGCTGAAAACCCCAGGATTAGCTATTGCCACCAATGCAGGCCCTGTGCAGGACTGTGTTTCTCTCTCACCCAGTTCTGACAGAACCCCTCTCCTGAACTGAGAGGTCTGGGAATTGCCTCTGGTGCCAGTGATGGAGTCTGCTGTAGTCTGCTCTGGTTTTTCTTTGGTTGAGTCTGTGCTGGTGCATCCTGTGCATCAAACTGCATTCTTTTCCCAGTCTGGTGCAATAGATCCTTCCTTTCAACCTTCCAGGATGTCTTGGGCTTGAAATCTGCCACACTCTGTTTCTTTGTGGATTCTTCCACTCTAGAATTTGTCCTGATTAATTTTTAAAGGTAATTGGAGGAGTTTGGGGGAAAGCTCAGGTGAGTCCCTGCTTTCACTCCCCATTTTAGCTCCTCCTTCCCCGCAGTTTCTTTATGTGTAATTGAGGCTACTGTGTTACTTCGCATTTATTTTAGGGGGGAAGAGCCATTTTATGGATAACATTCTCAGAGAGCAATTCTGTTAAATAGGAGGAAAAGAGAGACTGGATTGCATTTGAAAAATTTTGCTTTACTTTCAATGATCCCTAGCTGCTTCATCCAGTAGTGCAAATGACCAAAAGATGAGAACACTTCACTCAAAAGTTTAGTTCTCTGTCTTATTTAAATTATTTGTTTTTCCATCTTATCTGACTTCTTCTATTCACTTTTGTTTGTCACAAACTAACTGGAAACAGATGTCTATTTCTTAAGAGTCAACCTTGCAAAATATGGAAGGTCTCATCATAAATCGAATTATCACTAGGTGATAACATCTTTGAACAAAAGATCCTATCAAACAAATAATTTTATTACTTTATGAAATCTTACTTCATTCAGGCCTTCCTGTGGTGTGAAGTTGATTCTGAGTTCTCCAAAGCTGTGGAAGGAGAGTGTAAGTCCCGGCGGATATTTCTAAGCTGTAAGATCTCAGTGATGACTCAAATGATGGAGTATATATCTGCAAAAACACTCATCCTCAGAAAATTGGCTGCTGGCTGTTTTTTAGACCCATAACAGCTCATGAAGACCTTATATTAAAGATCTATAATGATGCAGAAATTGTTCTCTCCTTTGATGGGGGCTGTACTCATAAAAATATAGATCCTTAAAATGTTGAAGTTTGCAATAAAATATTATGTTTAAGTGTTTATTGTTTCCAGAAGATATTTTTCATGATATAAATGTAGCATCTAAGACCTGGAGAAAGGGTCAAGAGATGTTAATGTAACCTTCTTCCATTAGCACAGAACCTTTGCTTAGTACAATAGATTGTTGAAGTAGGGATGGTAAATGATAGAGGTGAGAAAAAAAAGCAGTCCTGGAAGGGAAGGTTAAGAAAGATTAGGCTAAAATGGGACAATACTGTTGGAGCATTGTTCTCAAGAAACTCACATTCCAGTCAGGGAGAAAAATGTGTAAGACAATTAGGTATATAGTGTAAATGGAAAATGATGTTGGGGTAAAAGGGTCTTATGATAGGGGGAACAAGAAAAGGCTTTTAGAGAAGGTGGAATTTCAGCTGGCTGTTGCAAGGAGTCAGGGAAGCCAGGGTAGAAATATGAGAAAAATAGAACAAATTCATGAAGTTGGGAAATGAAGTATTGCGTAGAATTGCATCTAAGGGGCAGTAAGTAACTGAACAATAGAATGTATGAAGGGAAGTAAAATGTAAGAAGAATGTAAAGAGAGGAAGGAACTAAGGTGTGAAACATTTTAAATGCCAAATAAAAGATTTTAAATTTGATAATGGAAGTCCAAGGCATTTATTTGAATAAGGAGGAGACATAGTCAGACTCTTTCCAGGGGCATGGCTGAGAGTTGCAGATTGAAGGACTATTTTTCCATTAATAAAAGAAGTCAACTCCTAAGTTCAGGTGTATTTATTTATTTGTTTTTGGCTTAGTGAGTCAAATTTATTTGAATAATTGCATAATCTCTTGAGTTGTAGAATGCTAACCCCTATACACAAAAGGTATATCCCAGTCTTTACAGAACCTTTTCTTCCCTCCCATCTTTGACATCCTTTTGAGAGTGGGTTTGTTGGATCAAAAGTTGTGAGCAATTTAATCACTTTCCTTGCCTAATTCCAAATTATTTTCCAAACTTATTGGATTAATTGACAATGCCACCAATAGTTTATTAGTCTGTCCATCTTCCCATAACCTATTCAAGCTGGCATAAACTTGTCTTTTGTCATCATTGTCAGTTCAGTGGTATGAGGTGGAACCTCAGTGCTCTTTTTATTTGCATTAGTTTATCAGTGACTTGGAATATATATTTGTGTATTCATTGTGAGTTTTTCCTTTAAAAAAATGAACCTATGTATTTATATCCTTTATTACTTATACTGTGCATTTTTTTCCTCCATGTTATTTAGCATTATGCATGCTTTTTTTGTCCTCCTTATCTTCTTAGTAAGTTATTATCTAAAAATCTTCCACCTCAATGTATTTTGGAATGGTTACATGTATGGATATTTCAGTTTTGAATTGATTTCTATTGTATCTTTGTCTCCCAGTATCATTTTCCATCCTTTAGTAAAACATTAAAAACTATTCATATTGATTACAGTTTAGATGTGACATTGCTGTTCACCATCCTTTCTCTGTCTCTTTCTCACTGTCTCTGTCTGTCTCTCTCCCTCTTTCTAAAATATTGCAATTATGTGATTACATGATGATCACACACTAACCATGGGTCACAGGAAAGTACAAATTCTAATGTTCCTATCTAACTTTGTAAAGTAAAGCTATTCACAAGGATTACACAAATAAGTTCAAATTTGTGTCTCTGGGTTTTTGAAGGCCATGCCAGCAAACTGCAAGATTTTGAAATATTTCACAAAGTTGAAAAGACTTTTAAGAATAGTCCCATAGAAGGGCAACTGAGAAAGAGAAGTGAATAGAGCACCAGCCCTGGAGTTACGAGAACCTGAGTTCAAATCTGGCCTCAAGACACTTGACACACTTACTAGCTGGGTGACCTTGGGCAAGTCACTTAAGCTCAATTGCCTTGCCTTCCCCCTTCCAAAAGAAATGGTCTCATAGAGAGACTCTGTAATTTGTCCTTGAAGACCAATACCATTAAATTTATAAAGAATTTTTACCAGAAGGTTGATGATACCAGGCTATGACAACCATAGCAGTACATGAAGAAAACCATTTTCTGTGGAGTGGAGTGGTTGTGACCCACAGAATAGCAAGAAGTATTCCCACTTTTGAAATGGTAGCAACTTATATTTCATAGTAAATCACTAAATGTTAGTCTCACATGTTTGTTGTACTGGGCTAGTTCCTACAGACAGAAATGAAAAACTCCATGGTTGCTGCTCATATTCCACTGGATGGTTGGGAGGAGATAATAACAAACCATCACTATCATCATCATGCATACATCACCTTAATGTTTACAAAGCATCTTGCAAATATCTGATCTGATCCTTATAACAACTCTAGTAGGTAGATGCCATTGTCAGCCCTATTCTATAAAGAAACTAAAGCAGCCATAGGTTAAATGACTTGTCCAGGGTCACACAACTAGTAAATGTCTGAGACTGTATTTGAACTTAGGACTTCCTGATTCCAGGTTTACCATGCCATCCACTGAGCCATATAGCTGCCACAGTATCATAGATTTTATGTATTAATACAATTATAATTTATGACAGACTATAATGAGGTAAAGGAGAGGTAATTTTCAACAAGTGGTGACTAATGGCACTTAACCTGAGGCCTCAGGAAAGAAAAGATCAGGAAAGTCATAGAAGAAGAGAAAGTAAATTCTAGAAATTTATCACCTTATAAGGTCATTCCTTCAGTAAAACAATTGCTTACATTGTATTTACTTGTCAGCCTGAATTTTGGAAATAAGAAATAGCAGGTAAAATTTGGGGACAGCTAGTTGTTCCATTTGTCTGGAATGTAAAACATATGAGTGTGAGTAACAGAAACTATAAAGCTTAAGTTCAGGTAAGATTGTAGAGGGGTTTATATGCTGGGATAACCAATGCAAATAGTATCCCAAAGGTAATAGGGAATCTGAAATTTTTTCCCACTTTTCAGAGCTTTAATTTATGGGTTAGTTATTACTTGACTAAATTCTGGATATTGCAAGAATCCTTCTGGTGAAGGATCCTGCTGTTAATTTTTTTTGATTTTGCTTATTTGGGTTTCTTCTACTGTCACTCTGAGCTTTTTGCTTTAGCAGACATGAAAAGAGATGTCATTTCTCTGCAAATCACTTCAGTGTCCTGTCTTGGAAATCATTTTTTTCTCTCTCTTTGAGACCAAATGAGGTAGTATTTGTAAGCCACTTAGCACAGTTCCTTGTACAGACCACATTTAATAAAAGTTTAATAGATGCTTGTTCTCTCCCCTTTCCCTCTGCATCTTTCTCTCTTCCTTTATCTGAGTCAAATATTTAAAATAAGGCAATGAGGTGAATCTATAGGCAGCTATGTGCTTCAGTGGATATAGTGAATAAAGTGCTGGGCCCAGAGTCAAGAAGACTCATTTTTCTGAATTCAAATTTGACCTCAAACACTTCCTACTGTGTGACCCTGGGCAAGTCTCTTAACTTTGTTTGCCTCAGTTTCTTCATCTGCAAAACAATCTGGAGAAGGAAATGACAAACTACACCAGCATTTTTATTAAGACAACTTCAAATGGGATCACAAAGAATTAGACACAACTGAAAAATGACTGAATAACAACAACAATGAAAGTGATCTAAACTATAGCATTTCCATTAAATTCAATCAACACTCATTAAACATCTACTGTGTGTCAGGTCCTGTGCAAGATTCTAGAGATGAAGAGGTGAAGAGTCCAATGGTCCTTGCCTTCAGGGAGTTTACATTCTGTTAGAGACATGGCCATTCTGCCAAGAAGAGAAGCAGTGCTCCTAGCCCTTCTTTGGTTATCTGGGCTGAGCATCTCTGAATTCTACAAGGTAATGAAGAGGAGGAAGAGACATCCAAGAATGGAGTATAACCTTTTACTTTGTCTTTGGAATTTATGGGTTGATAATTCTAGAAACTTCCATAGCTGCTGGTGATGCATTCTCCAGAACGCTCCAGCTGAGGGTGGTCCAGGCCACTCTGGGGCTAAAACCACTCCCTTATCATGGGACTGGGTTTGGCTCCCAGGGCCTGTGATGAACCCTTCCTGTCCCCTTGTCAGGCTGTCTTCTGCAGGAGATTTGTTTCACTCTGTCACTTTGTGGGTTCACTACCTCTAAAATTAGTTTAGAGTCATATTTTATAGGTATTTGAGGTAGTTATGGGGGGAGTTATGGAGTTTCCCTGCTTCTACGTTGCCATCTTGACTCCACCCAAATTTGGAATGTTTTGATCAGTGGAATGCCATGGTGGAAGCTACATGTGAAGGATATGTTCGTGGCAATTGTTTTAAGGATGGATTAGAGAGGGGAGAGATTGGAAGCATGGAGATCAAACAGGAGGCTAATTAAACATTCTCAGCAAAAAAGTAACATGGGCATGACCTAGTATAAAGGCAATATGAGTTAATCAGTAGGAAAAGATGTGAGAGATGTCTTAGAGGTAAAATTGGAAGAACTTGGTAATTAATTAGATGTGGGGGAGGGTGAAGTGAGAGAGAGGGTATACCTAGTGATACTATCTACAGAAATTATGTTTTCAGGAGGCAGGAGAGTTTGGAAGGGAAATCCTATTAAAGTTTTACAAAATATGTCTACTATAACAATTCTCTGAGGTACTAGTGTCATTTTACAAATACAAAAGGAAAACATTCCTGTCCCTCTCCCCACCATCCCCCCAGAGAGAGGAAAAGCAATGTAGTAAGGTGTGGATCACACAGCTAGTAAGTATGAGAATCAAGATCTAAACTCTGCATAACATGGTTCTAGGTCTATAACTCTTTGATGATACCACACTATATTTTGGTTAATTTAAAATTTTGAAATACATGTGAAGTAACTCATAATAATTCTTATTTGATAGGTACAAAATTATTATTATTTTGTCAGATCAGGGTTGTGCAGGGAATTTTGTGTGAACACTCTAATGCCTATTGTCAACTTCTCTGCAATTTAGTCTTCTCCATGGCCACACGATAGCAGCCAGGAAATATAGATTTGTTTCTATTGCTGATTTGTTGGATAACAGATAAAAACAACTTAATCATTTGATTTCATTGTTCCATTTCTGAAAAAAAATAATTCAAATAACTTGCTTATGTAAAGATAGTTTAGTCTAGTGAATAGAGTCATGGGCATATGGGTTAGGATAGACCTAAGTTTAAGTCTTGCCCCTGGATTAGCACATTACGTCTGTAACTCTAAGTAAGTCACTTAGCCTTTAAATGTCTCAGGTAACCCCCTTGGATTTATTAGCTAAATTATCATTTCTATTTGACTTCTTGATACAGGCTTATGAAATCATACAATATTCCTGTTATTGCTAAAGGCAATTAGCACTTGTGTGGAGAGTGCATAGCAGCAGTCAACACCTTGATTTTTCTCTCTTTCCCTATACCAACCAAGAAAAAAAAATAAATGAAACCAGTATAAGGGAAGAGGACTATCCTCCAAGTGCTTACTGGGTAAAATTTATGAATTTACCCTTAGTTATTTTTGCATAGATTTTTGAGAAAATTAATGAGACAAAGCAGTTATCAAGAAGTTAATTGTGTAATTTTTTTGGCTTTGTGTCTAGCTGATATAGCTGTATCTACTCAGAAATAATTGATATTAGTGAAGGGAAATACAGTTTTATGATATTGAAAGTAATGCTTTAGTTTTAATTACTGAGGAAAAAAATGATGTGGTATTAAATAATGATCTGACTTTGCTTTTAATGAGGGAACTATCCAATAAATAGTTCTGAAACATCCACTGGAACTTTCCTAGCTTTGCCAAATGTTTCTCCAGATGTCTTGAAGTGTCAGATTAAACTTGCAAATTATTTTGCTTTATGTCAGGCCTTGAACTGATGAATTACTTTTCCCCCCTTTCATGATGATTACTTCAGTTTGATAACTGGAATTACTAAAAAAAGAAGTTACCTTCAACAAAATTAGATTGCTTATTTCTTTTGGTACAGAGAAGCAACTGCCACATAGATCTCTTTATACATATGCAAGTAGTATCCGGCACCAATGGGAGAATTCCTATTCAAAGGAGTTTTCGAAATTCTTTGTCAACAACTGAGATTATGTGCAGAATACTTCTGATAGAATTTGTCCCTAAAAGATTGAAATCCCTCCTTCTCTTTTTATGTGTTTGACAAATCATTACATTGATAGCAGAAATCTCAGTTTCCTTCTTTTCTTTTTTTGTGAATGACTGAAATTACCCTAACCTCTTTTTTTCTGATGCCTATCATGACTACTAAAATTCTCTAAAAGAGATCAGAGACAGAAATTTAGGAATCTGAGCTTAAGATAACTTCTATCTGCCTTCTTGAAGGTCACACAGGTGGTAAGTAGTATAGTTTGGGTTTGAAATTAGGTCTTCCAAATACAGTACTTTCCCCCCACTTTTTGATTGCTAAAATAAATTATGCTAATGATACATTTGGAAAGAAAATAATGAGAATTTTTAGATTAATGTTCCAGTTTGATGCTAGATTTAAGTAATACATATGCAGCTAAACTTACTTTGTATGTCCACAGATCGGCACACTAATTGATGTTCATCCATTCATTGGTGCCACCCCTGCCTTCTCACCTTTATTCTTTTTCATGTTTTCCCAAAGATAGTCTTTAAGAGGATTCCTGGAGTGTGTCGTGTATCTTTTTTTTTTTATTTTAAGGAATAGTTCTTGTACAGCATTTGGTCTGGCCATCTGTTGTTCTTTGCTCTTATCATGTAAGCCTGAATATTCTCCCTGTAGCCCTCAGAATTAGTATTTTGTATTACTGTTGTTCATATTTCATACTGAATTATTGGTTATAGGATGTCTAGCTTGTTGGATGTGGGGGTGATTTCAGTTTTTCTTTTTGCACCCCTGATTTACACATAATGGATACTTGATAACTGTTTTTTGAATGAATGACTAGCTCATCATGTTTTTCAAGCATGTATTTCATTAACAATATCCTTGATGCTACACCTTGGAGGCAGATAAACATTTGAAGCATTTTGCAGTCTATTTGTATTTACCATGTTGTTGGACTTAAATGACTCCCATTGCGCTTTGAATTACTTGTTACGTATTTAGAATTAATTGGCAACAAAACAAATGATACACAAGACATAAACCAGAATGTGACAGATTCAGGTCCCCTTTTTCCTGATTCAGGTTGTTCTATTGCACATGTGAGTCCCAACCAAGAGGACACCAACACTGCCTGATGTATAGATGAGTAAGTATGGCTCCCTATGTCTGGGGCTTGGTTATCATTATTGTCATTGTTGTTTGTATTTCATTTTCAGAGAGGATCAATGATATCACAAACAATCCTTTCACTTTTGAGTGAATGAGAATTAAATGAGGCAGAGTTGTATGGGGCAGATCAATCTCACTTTCTCTTCCAGAGTCATTTAAGTCCAACAACAAGAAAAAAGTTAGGATGATTGGAGATAGTCTTGGATGCAATGTATGACCTTGGTGTCTTCAATGTCTGAATAAGTTCTAAGGGCTCCATAATACCTGCTTCAGTCACCTTCATGGTGTAATGGTAATTAATTTGTTTGATCAGATGTTAAGTAGATCCTAGTAATCTAGTGTTAAGTATAGAACTCTATCCATTGGTGATAACGTGTGAATTCCCAGAACTCTGTCCATTGGTGAGAAGGTGTGAATTTCCCTGTGACTTGG
>JAQQSW010006545.1:0-13924 GCA_028646575.1 Pseudocheirus occidentalis | reverse complement strand
GTCGGAACTCCCACACCAAATGCTTCCAAGACACTTGAAGAATGCCTAGAATGTATATTTATGTATACTTACACATATGTCCATATAGGAGGCTATATATGTGTATGAATACATATCTGAGCATGAGTGTATATGTGTATATAGAGGGTATAGGATGAATTGAATACAAAGGGATGATACTTTAAAAGGCGAAATTCTGAGGTGGAAGAGGACTAGAATGAGAGGAGAGAGGGAGAGACAAAATGGGGTTAATCATCCCATATAGAAGAGGCAAGGGATAACTGTTACAACTTTACTTTCAATTACTCTGTCACAATATGTCCACTATGAAGATGTCCTGTATAATCACACATCCACAGCCTGTATTGAATTGATTGTCCTTTCAGTGGGGTTGGGGGACAAGGGAGGAATGGAAAGAATCTGGAATTTTTAAAGTTCTGCAAGGCCTGCAACTAGGAATTAAGATATACAGGGGCTGGGATAGGGGGACCCTCCCTGCCCTACCAGAAAGTAAGAGAGCAGAGCAGGGGAGGGGCTTTACAGTGGGATTGCTGTTTTAGGGTTGGGGCAGGGGAAAGACGGGGAGAAAATTTGTAATTCAAAAATGTCATGAAAATGAATGATGTAAACAAGAAAACAAATTTTGAAAAGAGGAAAAAAAAGAATTGCTTTACAAATTATAGTATATTAATGTAATGGACTATTATTGCACAGTAAGAGATTATCAGTGGGATGGTTTCAGAGTAATCTGGAAAGCTTTATGTGAACTGATGCTGAGCAAAGTGAAATGAACCAGAAGAACAATTTATATGGTAATCACATTATAATGACAAAAAAACTTTGAAAGACTTAAGAACTCTGACCAGTGAAATGACCAACCATGATTCTAGCACATTGATGAAGACGAATGCTGTCCACTTCCTAATGTATAAAGGTGATCAACTCAAAATGCAGAATGAGGCACACAGTTTTGGATATGGCCATGTTGGACTTTGTTTTGCTTAACTATGCATATTTGCTACAAAGTTTTGCTTTTGTTTTTGTTTTACAAGCAACCAAGAGATTCTTAGTGTCATGTGTAATCCTCCCATTCTGCTCTACAATGCACATAGTAATATTCATTTACTGGATGTTTGTAAAATTCAGGATTTTTAAAAATGAAAAAAGGAGAAATAGCAGAATTTACATACCGAAATAGATATTTAAAAAATCCTAAGTGATGAAAAACTTTTCAAGGGAGTGGGTGAGAGTAGAGGAGGTAGGAATGTGTGTAAAGAAACGCAAACTAAAGCTGTGAGCTCTATGTCAAGACTCGCATTGATTGAGCAAGGGGACCAGTATTCAAAGCCATAATACCATAATTATTCTGTGATTTCATGAACCTCTTCAGGAATGAAGGACAAAGAGTAACAAAACAGCTATAATTACTACTAACTATATTGAAGCAGCTTCAGAAACAGCTGAAGAGAGAGATAATGGACTTAACTATGGGACTGAGAGTATTCCAGAGGAGATGGGGATGACAAATCAAGTCCACAAAATAGTCATTACTATACCATTTATTATTGGGAATACACATTTAATCCATGTACTAGAGAATTTACAGCATAGATGCAAAACTTAGAAATACAGACATGAAACAATTCTAGCTTTTCTGGAGGGGGAACAAAGCAAGAAGAGCTTTGCACTTCCTAGTTATGAGACCTAAGTTGTGGTCTCTCCTCCAACACTGGCCTTGGGCCAATCACTTGGCCCTTCCCAGGCCTCATTTTCCTTACCTCTAAAATAAGAATAGGTAAATATATCAAGGTATCTTGAAAGTCCCTTGCGTGTCTGAAATTCTATGATGCCATGTTACTATCTCCGTTGAAAACATTTTCTGGAGAACATGTTATCTTGTTCCTCCTGACATCTTTTAGGCTTTATCAGTCAGAAACACTAGCACAAGGCTTATATTCAGCTTACTAAGAGAAGACTGTGATAAGGTGAGCATAATGTTCTTTATTAAGTAAAACCAATGGCTTCCCTGTTACTGGAGCTCTGAATCCGGAAGGTAATGTGTTTCCTATATAGCTGATCTCTTTTGCATGTGGAATTCACTGTACTCGTTGGAGGAGGAGAATTCCTGTCTTGATGGTAAAGCTTATTGGCCAGGTAGTTACAGTTTAATATTGCTAAAGTAATTCTTGCCTTCTCAATGAGTGAGGGAGGGGTGGAGGGAGAGAGAAAATTTAGAACTGAAAATAAAAATTAAAATTAAACATAGTCCCATGTACTGGGGGTTTGGTCCTATAGCAGCACTTAACTGGTCAAGACAAGACAGAAAGACAGAAAGACAGGAAGACAGAAAGACAGAAAGACAGACAGACAGAAAGGAAGGAAGGAAGGAAGGAAGGAAGGAAGGGAAAGAAAGAGAAGGAGAGAAAGAAAGAAGAAAGAAAGAATGAAAGAAAGAAAGAAAGAAAGAAAGAAAGAAAGAAAGAAAGAAAGAAAGAAAGAAAGAAAGAAAGAAAATCAAAAGAAGCAAGGGAACATCTTTATAAAAAGACCAAGTAGAGCAAAGTAAGTGTATGAGCTTAGAATTCAGGGCAATAAATCATTTTGAAAGTCATAGTGATTTTAATCTCAACTTAACAAGAGTTGTGTGCCCTTGACCTAGGCCTTCCCTTCTCACTGAAGCTGGATCCTTTTCTGAGGTCAGAGCTCTGCTGCAGGTAGACTTAAAATAAAACTGAGGCCTGAGCCTCTTGTCTATATAAAATCTCTTTCCAATTTCCTGGGAATAAAGTGACACACTGATGACATTTCTTCTCCTCATCAATGCTCTTCAGCAGGTTCATTTGCTACAATATTGTTTTTCTATTGTACATTACCCATTTTTAGCCCCTGCCATGTGTACACCTAAGTCTATTCAATATGATCCTTATCTTACTGGCTTAGAAGAACTCTTTCCCTAATAGCCTTTTAACTCTCCCCTCCTCCCCTCTAAATGGCTATTAAATAGATAGATAAATCTGGAAAATCTATGTTGGCCAGGAATCTTCAAACTGGCCTCTCACCAATTTATTCCTGTTAGCTTTACTCTTTTGTCTGGTTGTTAATCTAGTGCTTATGATCTTGGGTTATAAAATCTTTATTCCTGCCCTCTCTGGAAACCCAAACCCCTTGGGATACTTGGCTTAAGAAATAATAACCCAGACTTTAGGACCAAGTGACTGGTTATTGCTAGTCTTACAGAATTCTGGATTAAATAAGGACAATGGATGTTATCTTGTCAACTCTCCTGACCTTCCTCTGGCCTAATGGATCTTTGCTGTTCCTGTCTTGGATTTCTCTGCATCATTGAAAGCATGGGGGAGCTCCTCATGGTAGTCAGAAGGGGTCCAAGTAACACAAGAAGAGAATCAACACCAGGAAGACATTGACTATGGTGCCACAAAATACAAAAGCGTCAAAGAAATTGCAAAGCCTTTAAGAGCACATTAAACATGTTGCTGCAAAATGCACAGTAGTAAGAAGACACTTGCTGCCTTTGTGGTTAAAATTCCCGACCTTCTTAGATGTAGAAAATGCTCATCAATTTCATAGAAATGAAAATGAAGGAATAGAGCAGCACAGAGATTTGCATTGCCAAGTCTGTTGGTTTCCAGGTATCTTTCCTGGTTTTGTGTATTACCACGTTAGGGTTTGGATGTGTAACATTCTAAAAACTGACAATATCAAATCCCCCCTCATGTGGCATGCAGGACATGGGATATGGTAAAGTGTGTGTGGCGGGATACACCTTTTAAATAATTCTAAATTCTAAAGAAATGTTTATTCAGATTGGTTTTTAATACAATATTTTATTTCCTCCATTACATATTGAAACAATTTTTAACATTTAAAAAAAAGTTTTGAGTTCCAAATTCCATCACTCCCTTTCCTTCTCTCTGAGAAAGCAAGCAATGTGATATAGTATTTATTCACATTTCAATAAACCTTAATGGATCTTCTACGTTGTAAAAGACACTGTGCTATTTTGCCAGTAATTTTATAAGTGACATTAAAAAATATGGATGACTCCTTTTTTGGAGGGAGGAAGGCAAGGCAATTGGGGTTAAATGACTTGTCCAAGGTCACACAGTTAAGTGTCAAGGGTCTGAGGCCATATTTGAACTCAGGTCCTGATGACTTCCCGGTCTTCCAACCTAGCTGCCCCTGGGTCTGACTTTTTTTTTTAAATACTACAGCTATTTCCTTATATACCTCTCCCCCACATCAAACTTTTCCTTGTAAGAAAGAAAATCATTTAAACAAAACCACTCGCAAAACAAATCTTTCTGACAGCCCTTGAAGCATTTCAGAGTCCCCCACCTTTCTACCAAGAAAAGGTAATTATGAGTCATTGATCTATCCTCTAAGACCATCGAATTAGTCAGTGTTACTGCCTTTTAATCTTGTATTTGCTTAGTGCATAGCGTTCATTGGGCATAGTATTATAAGCCACTTTTTTAGGGAAGCTGTTTGCCTAGAGACCCAAGCCTCCGTATGGAAGCCTTTGAGATCCCAAGTTAAAGGAAAAAAAGGTGAAATGAGGGCTCAAAGTGCCACAGGATGGATTTGGGTAAGACACTGAAAGGCATTCATTACATCAAAGGGTTGATAGAAATTGGAACTTTTTTTTTCAACACTATTTATCTGTGTAGATTTTTTTTATTAAGAGATACGTCTCTATATGGGTCATTTTCTGTGTTTGCTCTCTTGCCTCAAAAGAGATGCCACACCCCAGGAGAGTGGAAATCAGCCAGAGGAGAACTGAAAAGGGCTACAAATGTGCCAGGGACTTAGGGATGAGTCCAAGTGGTTCAGGCAGATAAAGCTCTGGGACATTTTGTTCCCCCTCATCTAGCCAGAAGAGGCATATCAGGAACAAATACAGTTAGGAGCTCTATCTTCTGAAGTTCTTGAAGTGAGGAAGAAAGGCTTAGCAAAGGTTAAGGGCTATATTCACATCTAATTGAACTACTTTTCCATGATTAATTCTCTGTCTTCTATGTTGTTCATAACCCTCTGGAACAACCAGATACTAAAGTCAATTCAAAATGATTCTGTTCAGACCTAGTCAGTGACTACTATGCACAAGGCAAATAGCTTGGGCTTGCATTGTCCTCAGATGAATTCTAAAGCTTCCTACAACACAAAGGGTCTGTGATTCTATGGTCCTTTTTACAATAATCCATAATACCAGGGCAACCCAGGGCCATGATTTTTATCATCAAATATTAATCATTCATTTGCTGATCTATTAGATGTCTGATTTGGGGCTAAAAGTTATGGATCTGCATCCAAGGCCACCTCCAGACTTCTTGATCCGGATCTTGCCACTGGACTCAGATGGCTAGAGAACAGAGAGTGAAGCTGGTAACTTTGCACAGCCCTACCTCACTTAAATCCCAAACACTTGCAAGTTGTGACATCACCTTCTTGATGTCATGATCCTCTTTGAGAATGAAGGATAAATAACAATCTGTAGTAGGAGCTGCCCCAGTGGACATCCAACTAACCAGTTCCAGTTGGACAATACATTTCCTTTCTTCCTCCTCCCTTCCTCTCTCCCTCCCTTCTCTCTTCCTTCCTTCCTACCTTCTCCCTTCCTTCCTTCCATCTTCCTCTCCCTCCCTCCTCTCCCTCTGTCCACGTGGGGAATCATATCCTTACCTGTGGTTGCTCTTCCCAAAGGAATATAAATTTTGATAGCTGAAACCTTGCAAGATATCTTGGAGTTTATGGACTAGATTTTTTTTGAGGGCCATCATTCTGGCTCTCATTGATTGGCCAATAATAAATAGGTTCTAGCCCAAACCTCATTTGGTCATTGTTTGGGTTCTGATGGCTCAGAGTGAGTGTAAATATCAATTATTTCTGTTTCAGTTAGAAACCCTGAGGGTCTGTCTTCTCTTCCCAAAATTATTTATTTCTTGGACTAGGTAAAAGAAGCCATTTTTTGTCTCACTTATTACTTAGCCTTAATCATGGAATGGGCATTGCCTCAGACAAACTGAGACACGGGAAAGGCCTTCGCTTAAAAAGGCCAAGGTCTCCCACTGCATCCAGTGACATCTCTAGTTGTTCTGGTCTACAGCTAGTCACTGGGCCAAGATGGCTCTAGTGGAGACAGTGACGCCGGTGACTTTGCACAACCTTCCCTCACTCAAATCCAATTTATTTGCAAGTCATGATATCACCTTCATGATGTCATGATCCTTTTCAAGAACAAAGGATAAACAACAAACAGGAGCTGTGGGTATGAGGATCATTTTCCAATCCAAAATATTAGGTTTTACCCTAAATATATGGTATGACAAAAGGTATTTATTTTCATAACCATCCAAAATACAATCTTGAAAAATCTACAGGCACTCAGAAAATCTAGGGTGTGTATTTGGCATATCTAAAAAGAGAAAGGAGAAGAGAAACAGAGATGAGGGTGGGAAGCAAGGAGAGACAGAGACAGAGACACAGAGAAACAGACAGAGATAGAGATGGACACGCACACACACACACACACACACACACACACAGAAATTTCATCTGAATTCTCCTTTGACTATCAGTGGTCTCCAGAAAGAGAAAGAAGAAACAAAGAGAGAAATAGATTCTGAATTCGTTAGTAAGCTGTGGAGAAAGGAGGGAAGAAAGAACACAAGTAGATTCACAAAGACATGATCTGTCAATCAGTCAACTACAAGTATTTATAAGAACCTACCCTATTCAGGTACTGAGCTAGGCACAGGGGATACGACATCAAAGAATGAAGTAATACACACTTGCAACAAGTTTGTATTCCAATTACTAATATATTTTGTTATTATTGTTGAGTCATCTTTAAGTTGTGTCCAACTTTTCATGAGTCTATTTTGGGGCTTTCTTGGCAAAGATACTGGAATGATTAGTCATTTCCTTCTCTAACTCATTTTACAACTAAGGAGCTGAGGCAAATAGGTTTGAATGACTTGCCCAGGGTCATATAGCTAATGTCTGAGGCCAGATTTGAACTCATGAAGAGGAGCCTTGCTAATTCTAAACCAAGGTTGTCTGGGAGGAAGGGTATTTATAAATGGGGCATTAGGAAAAGCTTCGGATAGATGATGGTGCCTAAACTGCATCTTAAAGAAGAGATCAAAGTGGAGGCAATAAGGGAGTATGTTCCATGCACAGGGGACTAGTTCAAGGTTATGGAAGTAGAAGATGGAATGACATGGAGCAAAGGCCAGTTTGGTTCAGAAAGCTGATTTACAGAATATGGGAAGGGAAGTAATGTCTAATGATGCTAGGAACAGGTTGGGTTTTAAAAGGTAAATGGAGAAATTTACATTTTATCCCAAGAGCAATAGGAAACCACTGGAGTTGGTCAAATAAGGAAGTCACATGGTCAGAGATATACTTAAGGAAAACAACTTTGGTAGCAGTGTGTAGGATGGAGAGGAATGGGGAAAGCTGAGGCAGGAATAATATCATTTAGACTAATCTGGGCAAGAGGTGTGTTGACAGAAAGAGACAGAGAGACAGAGAGACAGAGAGAGACAGAGAGAGAGAGACAGAGACAGTGAGATGGAAGAGAAACAACAATAGAGACAGGGAGACATGAATTAAGACAGACACAGAGACACACTGAGAGACAAAAATACTGTATTTGAGTTCTCTTGTGGTCAGCAGATGAGCAATATAGTGCACTCACTGGCTGCTTGGGAAGAGTCTCAAAGAGACAAAATAATGAAGAGGGAAAGATTTCAGAACCTATCTGTGCATTACGCCAAGATGTATGATTTTAGCCAGTCACCTAACCTCTTTGTATCTCAATTTCCTCATCAGTCAAATGGGGATAACAGCAGCACTTGCAGCAGAGTTGTGAGGATACAATTTATTAGCAAATGAAAGGCACTTGGCAAACCTTAAAGTGTTCCCTTAATGCTAGCTATAACTATTATTATTTTTACTATTCTTTCAGGTCTAAGGTCAAATATCACAGTCTTCATTTGCTTTCTAACATCTAAAGCTGCTTATTGGCAACCCTTGAATATGGGAGGCAACATTCTGTTTGCATCTCAAGCTCCATGCCAGATCTGCCGTTCTGTGAATTTGTTTCCCAGTTATTCCCCTGAAGACCTAATCAGCTCTGAATCAAAAGGGCCATGCCCATTAACAGAAAGCCAATACAGTCACATGTTTCACTGGGCGTCATCGTTGTAGGGCCTTATTGTTCTGAGTGGATCCAGGTTGGGGAGAGAGAAATTATCACGTCTCTTATTTCAAGGGGGTATCAGTTATAAATATATTATTGCTATGGATGGCTAAATAGGTGGGTTCGTAGAAATAACTTTGATAGACACTGCAAATGGCTGATGAACTAGATTGAATAAGAGAATGTCCCTACTGAAGAAGAAATAAAATAAAACTTTTGCAAAGGCACAGTAAAAAATGATGTCTGATTAAGCTTTGTAGCAACTATTTGTTGTCCTTGGATAAAAGACATATGCAACATGGTCTAAATGGTTGCCTCAACTCTGCAATTGTGTCTAAAGACAACTCTCTCAAAATTGTAAAAGTGTTTGTCACTTCTACTAGTCTTTTGCCCTTGAACAAAGAATGTCTCCTTCTGATAACAAACCATGCTAGCTACATGATAAATATCCCCCTAAAATCTCTTTTCCTTTCTCCCTTAGAGAGAGAAACCCTCTCTACTTATCCCTCTCTGGTGAAACATGTTGCTTATCTAACCTAAGTCACCACAGAAAGTTGTAAAAAAACGAAATCCATACCCTAGGAAGTCGAAGCTTTCTGCAGTTTCCTTAGTATGCTAATGTACTTCTTGGCTTTCAGTTTGGCCTCCTGTCTTTGACCTAAGACATCAGAGCCCCACTAGCAGGTACATCATTCCCAGAGGTTCCAGTCTTCTTGGTACAGGACTCTGACACAGGTTACAACATATACCAGCCACAACTTGTATGTGAGAAGTTACCAGGTTCACAACCTAGGCGTCCTATGAGGCTTTTCACTCTCACTCCCCGTATACAAATCACTTGCCAAGTTCTTTCAATTCTGCCTTTGTTAACATCTTTCATATACAATACCCAATCTCCTCTGATACAACCATTACCTTAGTCCAGTTGTGCACCTTCCAAGTTTCAACTATGAAAACAAATGACCAAAGAATCACAGAGGTTATGCAACCATTGCTAATTGTGAAAAGTAAAACACCAGAGAGCTCACAGAAGTAATGTCCCAACTGCTAGCTTTGACAAGCAAAATAAATAACCAGAGTCATGGTAGCTATGTAGCCAGTGTTAACTCAGAGAATACCAAAGTGCTCACACAAGTTTTCACAATCACAGTTAACTGAAAAATTAAATAAAATAGAATAGAATAAAACAAAACAAAACAAAACAAAACAAAATAAAATAAAATAAAATAAAACCAAAGAGCTAATACTGGTCATAAGCAAAAAAGCTTTCTTTATTCCAGTGGAAGAAGGAAGCTAGACACATGTGCAGGGGCTTCCTCTAGGAGGAGAACTGCTTTAGTGAGGCCAAACCTTGGTACATATAGTAGAGGCTATGCAGTGAGCTGTAGCTCTGACAATGAGTGCTAACAGCAATGAGGAGACAAATCTGATTCATAGGAGGGCTTCATGACCAGAACATGGCCCCTGCAGATGTTTGTCTGAGCTCAGGGACCAATTGGGGCTGGTGTGAAACAATTCTGGGATTTTGCTGAGGCTGAGCTCATCCAGAGGGTGGGCACAAAGGAATGCTGTTATGTCAAGCTCCGGGCATAGCTTGCTTGTTGGGTCTTAGCTCTGGAAAACAGAGTGTCTCCTAATAGTACATAGAGAAAGGCAGTTTTAGCATGGGGGTCTTGACACAAATCAGTAAACTCCGGGGCTTCCTATCACTTCCAGGAACAAATATCAAATACTTTGGTTTTTCAAGGCCTTCATTACCTGCCCTTGCTGATCTAGTGATAGTGACTGTTCCTTACTGCATCACCTCATTCTGGGCTACCCAGGGTTCCTTCAAGTCTCAGCTAAACTCCCATCTTCTGTAACAAGTCTTTCTTGATTCCCTTCATGCTAGTGACTTCTTTCTTAGGTTAGCTCGAATTTTTCATGCCTTCATCTTGTTTGTATATAGCTATTAGCATGTGGTTTCTCTCAGAACTCCTTGAGAGTAGATGCTCATTTAAATGCTTGTTTACTTCACTTATCCTCAAGTAACTTATATTTAATGGCTGAGACAGCAGTACATAACTTGGTATATATAAAGTACATACAAAAGAGTATTGTTGTTATTCAGTTTGTTTAAGTCATGTCTGACCCTTCACGGTTTCATTTGGGGTTTTCTGGGCAAAGATACTGGAGTGGTTTGACATTTCCTTCTCCAGCTCTTTTTACACCTGAGGCAACTGAGGCAAACAAGATTAAGTGACTTGCCCAAAGTCATGCAACTATCATCTGAGTATTTGAACTCAGATTTTTGGGACTTCAGACTCAGCACTGTATCCACTATGCCACCTAGTGGACAAAATAATTACAGGGAAAGGCTCTAGCTAGCTTAACTGTGCACCTAAATCAATTAATTTCCTTTTTACGTTTTTCTGTGCTGCCCCTCAAATAACTTTATTCTATTGCATTAGTGTTATTAATCCAGATTTTTAAAGTATTGTTGAGGCGATTTTTTCCAAATGAAAATTTGATAAATATGACATGAGCCAAGCTTTGGTGAATTCTAGGTACTCTGTAAGGTAGAAGCGAAAAGGGAGAGAATTATAGGTATGGGGGACCTCTTGTGCAAAGGTACTAAGATAGGAGATGAAATTTATATATGTATATGTGTACGTATATGTATCTATACACATGTATACGTATACAGTTTATTTTTATATTTTATATACACTGTGTGTATCTATAGATATGTAAACATGACAATATGCACATATGCTAGAATTTTATATGTATGTGACCATATATGTTCAGATTTATATACACATGCACACAAATAAAATTTCATCTTTCCTTGTTCCATATGTAAACATATACAAAAAGAGACCCTGGGAGCTTCTGATTTCCGGTAATTTCATGGTTAAGTCTTCATTTCAGAAATAAGACAATCAGTTTCTATAACTCCAGGCCAAGCAGTGAATAGGAGATGCAAATCTGTGGGAATTTACATGACAAAAAAGGATTTCCATTTCAGGCTTTTGGCCCTATAGAAGAAGGCGGGATATAAAATTAGAGAATTTGAACTCAAACCCTAGCTCTGAGTCTTCCTAGCTCTGTGATCCAGGGCAAACTGTGTCAACTCTCAAGGCCACAGCTGTCACATTTATAAAATGAGTTTATTGGATTAGATGATCTCTATAAACATTTTGACCTCCAAGACTTGTGATCTATGAATATCACTATCATAATAAAAAAGCTATACTCATACGTTTGTGCTTTTGACTTTATTGTGGTAAAACTAATCATCATAGACTTCGCTGGTGGCAAGATATTCAGTTTCACGCTAGCATTCCACTCTTGCTTATGTCAATTCTTGACAATAATTAGTGGATTTCATTACCACCTGACATTTCATGACATTAGCTTGGGAGTACTCCATCAGTACTCTCAGGCTTTTGAGCCTCAATGTTCTTGCTGATTCTCCCCTCTTCATCTTTTTCTGTACAGAATGTTCCCCCTTTTTGTACAGAATGATTTTAAAAATTAGCAATTTGGGTTCTTTCCTCTTTTCCCCAATGACAATAGTTGTTGGGGCAACAACAGCTTCATTTTGTATACAAAGAAGGAATAAGATCAGATCTTGTACTTTAGTCAGAGAGAAAAAAGAAAACAACATGACCTTCTGTCAGGTAACCTTGGAGCACAGAGAGAGCTCAAGGCTTTGGTTGGTAGATTAGCCAGCACACTGCAGAGGTACAGAAAGCCACCAAAGAGCTTTAATGACTTGTCTTCTGAGGCTCATGTTAAGAGGGCAGTGGGTGTTAAAACCCCACAGTACCTTAAATTTCCAGAAAAGTCAACCATTCTGACTCTCGGTCTTTTCTTTCCTGTCTCCAATAATGTCTCTCCTTGTCCAATCTGGTTACAATAAGGCTGAAATCTGTCACCGTGCTCAGCAGTGTAATTTGAAAGCATGACTGACAAATTATAAAGGTAGTTATTAAAATGTCCACTTTATAAAAGAAGAATTATGAGGGCTGTAACAAAGCTTTGGGGTTTAAATTTTTTCCATCATATTTTGAGGTCAGGTACAAGCTTTTCTTAGGCAGTTTTTCACTCCTAATCCTCTCCTAATTTAATGCTATGAACTGCTAATCCTTTCACCTAGATTTTGAAGTTCTGAGATTTTTCTTTAAGAAAAAGTGGTTTTCGTTTTTTGGAAACAAAATTTCTCTGAAGAGGAGTGTTGCAAAACTAGGTATCTATTTTAGCCAATACAAATCCTCTTCCTTCTCTCAGATATAACCAAGCAGCTAATTTCCTATTATACATAAACTTAACACGTTTATTCTGCCCCTTCCCCTAGACTGTGCCTAAGGCTTTGCATCCCTCCCACACCCTCAAAGTGAAACACATGTCTAAGTTTTAGGACTTTTGGTGTCAAAGAAAATTCTAAGAAGCATCTAGAATTAGGTCATCCTACTTTAAGAAGATACCAGTTATCTCTTTGTTCTTTGCCAAGTAAAAAGTCATACACATATTAAGCCCTAAAATTACATAGAATTGTAATTCTGGTTCTTTTTCGTAATATTAAAATTGAGGGAGAGATTAGCTAGCTATGGATCGATTGAGTGATAGATAGATGATGTTTGAATGGGCAAACATCTCAGCTCGGTGCAAGAGGCAAATATAGAAAACTATACAGAAAAGGCATTTTTTGCATTGGTATAGGAAATTGTCCATTAGGAGCTCCCTCTTGACAAAATCTTAGATGCAGAGTAAAAAAAAACCATATATATATATATGTATATATATATAAATACACACATATTCATATATAATATATGCCTATGTAGATATATGCATTTTAAGTTATACAACATGAATGTTTATAAACATTTGTAAACATTTTATAAACATACACATATGTATATACACATATATACATATGTATATATTTTATAACTGGAGCCTCATTATAACACTCTCATGGAAAGCCATGCCATCGGAGCACCTTATAGATGAGCTTTCTTTCAAATGAGATATTTTTGGTGGCAACTGAATAGCCTTGTGAAAAGATTGTCCTTCCAAAAAACTTCATTATACTGAGTTCTACTCTATTGTTTGTCCAGCAGTGAACAAAAATGCAATACATTCCCCTTTCTGTCTCTGTCTCCTTGTCTCTGTCTGTCTGTCTGTCTGTCCTTGTTCCTTCCTTATTTCCTTTCTCCCCTCCATTGGCCAGAGAACTGGTATCTCTATTTATAGGTGTGTGTGTGTGTGTGTGTGTGTGTGTGTGTGTGTGTGTATACATGCGTGTGTGCATATTCCTCTCTCCTTTCTCAGTATCTCTTTTTCTGTTTTTTTTTCTGCTTTTGTCTTTCTTTTTATCTGTCTCCTCTCATCTCTCCTCTATTGGCCAGAAGAGCACTCAGATCCCCACTCCTACCCAGCCCCCTCCTATTTCTCTCCCTTCTCCTCATTTTTTCTCTTTGGTATGCAGCCAGGAAGCCTGTGTTGCTTGGTGTCAAGGTAGTCTCTCTTGGCCACAAGAAAAGTAACATAATCCTATCCTGTTTATAGGAATTCTTGTATGATTATACCTTTGGAGTCAGTGTTAAGAATCCTGTTCTCAATTTATAAAAGATATTTTTGATACTAAGCCAGAAAATGTACCCAAAGTCCATTTACTTGCTAGTATGTATCTGTATGGACTTCTTATTT
>JAQQSW010006544.1:0-13925 GCA_028646575.1 Pseudocheirus occidentalis | reverse complement strand
AACTGGGAAACATTTATTGCAACAAAAACACATTTTGAGACCTGAGTTCAAATCCTACCTCACATACCTAACACTTACTAACCGTGTGACCTTAGGCAAGTCACTTAACCCCAATTGCCCTGCCTTTCCCCCCAAAAAAGCAAAAAAAAAAAAAAAACCCATATTTTGAAAAGAAATGCAAAAGGTGACAAAAACAAACAAAGCAATTTTGGCAGTGCCTTGTTCAATCTGTCTCTCTCTCCAGATACCCATATATACACATATATGTATTTTAAAGCTATATATATATATATATATATATACATATATATATATACACATATATGTATGTATATATTTAACAGTAGTTCAAGTTACTTATAAAATCCTTATTTTTATATACTGAAATTTTGGTTTTGCTAATGATTATTAAATTCATAATTTACAAAATAGCTACATAATCAGTGGCCCAGAGCCAGGAACAACTGGGAAGAATGGGTTGGGTTGGTCATTGCCCAAGAATTCAGAACCAATTTCCCTTATTTTCCTGTTTTTTTAATAAATTTTTGTTTTTTTAATTATCAAACATTTTCCCCTTCCACTTCCTCCCTCCCCCCCATGAACGAAGGAGAGAGAGGGAAAGGGCCCTTAGAAATCATCTGATCCAATCCTCAGAAGGGCATATTGATCTTTGTCCTATCATGCTCACAGGGATACTATGAGCATCCAAACAAAGGGTAGTTGTGGTAAACAGATTTTGTAAACTGTAAAGCACTAAACAAATGTAGACACTTAACTATGACATTTACCCAACAAAAATTACCTGAGGTTTCACAGTCAAAATTCAAAGTACTCAATGATAATAATTATGAAGGTTTCCATGGCTCTAACGCTGGAAGGTTTACAATTTTGTTGTCTTTACAACCACCTTTTAAGATAGATGATTTAAGTCTTAAGCCCATTTTTCAGCTGAGGAAAGCTCAACTCAAACATGTGTCTTATCCGTGGTCATGCAGCTAGTAATAGCCAAAGCTAGAATCTAAACCTGTGTCTCCCACCCCCAAGTCTAGCAGTCAGCCCATGAAAGCATGGGAAGCATTCAGTTCTTCCTCCTCTCCTGGACCTCCAACCAATGCCAGCTGTCATCCCACCAACCAAAGTCACTTCGGGGGCTTCAGTTACCTGGACATTTTCTTCTGTCACCTCAATTTCGGCCGTATAGATGTAGTCAATCAGCTTACTCAGCGTCTGCCCATCCACATCTTTGATTTCAATCTTCTTGGCTTTACTTTCACTCATGTCACCTGTGATTCAAAAACAAAAACATGAGTTTGGGGGCCTTTGTTCTGTTTTCTTTCTCACATCCTTTGCCCTCTATCAGCTGCCCCCTAAACTTTGAGCTCCAAAGTCTACAGACCTCAGATCAGGAGACCTTGACCCGGGATCTATAAATTTTTTTTGGTTTTTTTCCCCATATTTTGATAACTCAATTTCAATATAATTGGAGTTCTTTGTAAAAAGAATATACTTTTGTGCCTTTGTACTTTTTTTGTGCCTTTAAAAACATTATTGGGAAGGGGTCCATAGCCTTCACCAGACTGCTTAAAGGGACTGATACCACAAAAAAAAAGTGAAGAAGCCCTGATTCTGACTATGACCCTAAAAACTCACTAGGTTGCTCTTCTGACCCTCACATTTTGATCTTTCACTGCTTCCCTACAATCTTTTTATTTATCTTAAACTAACTTCCCACAGGACCATCTTTCACTGTAAAAGCAAATCTTTGAGTGCATCTACAATGGATTTTTTTTTAACAAATACTTTGGAGAAGGCAGCTTTGATTTTACTTCAGACCTGCCAGACCTTTAGTGACAATACTAAAATGTACCCTTCTTGGGACCAGAAACTCTGTCATTTTTGTCTTTATTTCCAGTATCCGGAACATGATATGCGCTCAAAGACTCTCTGGAGAACTGATTAATACTCCGCTCATTTACTTCTTGATCATTCAACAAACATATCAAGTACCTACTATGAGCAGAATACAGCACTAGGCACTGAGGAAAAATACTCACAGGAAGCCAGGACCTAGGTCTAGGGATCTAGAGCTAGAAGGGACCTCAGAGACCATCTAGTCTAACCTACTGATTTTACAAAAAGGGAAACTGAGACCCTGGAAAATTAAACGTCTAGACCAAAATCACACAGGTAATAAGTAAATAGGGTCCCTCCCTTTAGAGTTTAACTATAACATACAAAATAACATAAGTTCATCAGAGAAGATCAAAGTATTATAATTTAAAAATAACAATATTAATAATAATGTCAGTTAAAATTTATATATCGCTTTAAGGTTTGCCAAAGCACTTTATATACATAATTTGATCTGACCCTCACAATAAGCCTATAAGGTGGGTTCTGGGGTTCAGAAGGGCCAAGTGATTATGCCCAGGGTCCCACAGCCAGTAAGCACAAGATGCAAGATTCAAATTCTGGTCTTCCAGATTCTGGCACTTTATTGACTAGATCAAGTGTGAGGGGGAAAGGTTACTGACTGGAGGAAACCAAGGAAGTTTCCATGAAGGAGGTGGCACCTGGGTGGGATTTTAAAGGCTGATAGGTTTGACAATAAAGGGAGAAGGCCAAACATTGTAGAAAGGAGGAACACGGAGAACAAAGGCAAGTAAGCAGAAGAGGGGATAGTGTTTGTGAGATAAGGAAGCTCTATAAGGTGAAACATGGAAAGAAATATAAAATAAGGCAAGAAAAAGCCATATTATGGAGGACCTTAAATGTCAGACAAAGGATTATGAGCTTTAAATAAGAGGCAATAAGGAACCACTGAAGACCATAATCAGATCTATGCATCAGAAGGATTACAAAGTGCTTTGCTATCCATTACCTCATCTGAATATAAAAACAACTCTGTAAAGAAGGGCGGGTTCCCACTTGAGAAATGAAGAAACTGAGTCTCAAAGGGGCATGAGCCTTGCTATCAATCACCCAGTAGAAGAGACAGGTGTGGAGTCCAAGTCTCCTGGGCCAGTGCTTTCCACAATACAATATAAGACAGTCAATTTGGGGTTATAAGTCCCTAGAGGGCAGGAACTGCCTTGGGTATAATGTTGAGAAACAGTTGTGTGTTGAATTGGTGCTGAGGCTCTTCCTTCAGGGCCTAAGACCTATGAACCAACAAATCTGCCTATAACACTCCATGTGTAGTAAGTAAGTTATTCAAAGCCAAAATTCATTCAACAAGAGCTGTTTATTTCACAGAGAAAGGGGAAGGCAGAGATCTCTCTACTGTGACTGAAATAAAGAGCCGCTTCACTAGGAGAGAAGAGAAATGTAGAAGCCCTTCTATAATTGTGCATGTGAAAACAAGAGTCCAGAGTGATTGTTTTCCCTCTATGGAATTCATGCATCTGAGCCAAAAGAATAAAGTACAGGCCAGTGTGTGGGCTACAGACGCCCACCTCCAAGCTGTGTGTGCTTCTAAGGACGCCTCCACCAGTCCACAATGTACAGACTGCAGGAGTTCTAGATCAGAATTAGGAAGACTCAGAGAAGAAATACCAACCCAGACCCACCTACCCTGTGCCTCACTCGCTGCTGATCGAGATGGGACAGAAAAGAGGCTCTCTTTGCCCTGCCTCTCTGGTCTCTCCTCTCCCCCGCCTCTCATCAGAACACACCAGGAAAGTGCCAGATGTGGAAAAACTCTCCAGGTGAAGTGGGTGATGGGGAAGATGGGAGAGAAGATAAATCCCAACCCAATCAATCAGTCAACAAGCATTTATGACTCAGGCTCAGTGTTAGGAGCTAGGGATACAAAGACTTTCAATTAATATGAGCATTCTGTCATTCTTGGAATACAATGGCTGGCTCCTGGCTAGAAAATTCACGGCTTATCCTCAACTAGGATCTCACAGACACCCTGCAGATTTCTTATTCATTTCATATTTATCGTACTTCCTCATAAAAACAGCTACAAAAGTTTTCTGAAGCTTTTCAAGACGGCAATCTCCTAACTGCCTCCTCACTCACACACACCCTCCTCCTTGCTTCAAACCTCCTCAGCATTCATTCATGTTCTTTCCTCCTCCTTATCTCAGAGAACTAGAAGACTCTCCTTCTTACCACCCAGCCTATACCTTGGATTGCATCCGTCTCAACTTCTGCCTCCCCCCACTACACAGGTTCTAACCCCTTTGTCCACAAACACGTAAAGAACTCTCTAGTCCCAAAACAACAATAATAAAAAAAAAGCAAAGAAAGAAAACAAAAGCTTTCACAGGATCCAGACAAGCCCAGGAGCTGTTTCCATCTCTCTTCCTTTCCAGTCACTGCCTAGACTTAGAGCAAACCTGGGCACTCTTCCCACCTCAACTTCCTCCCCACACATTCACTTTTAAGCCCCTTGTAGTCTGGTTTCCAGTCCCTCCAGCTTAATGAAATTGCTCTCTCTCCAAATTCTACTGGTTGGCTAGGTGGTGGTACAGTGGAGAGAGCAATGGGCCTGGAGTCAGAAAGACTCATCTTCCTGAGTTCAAATCTGGCCTCAGACTCTTAAATAGCTGTGTGGGCAAGTCACTTAACCCTATTTGCCTCAGTTTCTTCATCTGTGAAATGAACTCGAGAAGGAAACCACTGCAACATCTCTGGCAGGAAAACCCCAAATGGGATCGATCACAAAGAGTCAGACACAACTGAAAATGTGACTGAAACTACAACCAAGGTCTCCTAATCCAGAAATCCAATGGTCACTGCTCAGTCTTGGGTCTCCTCTACCTTCCTGGAGCAGCTGATCTCTTTGTTTCTGGTACTCCTTTGATTTTCAATGACAACGCACTCTTCTGGTTCTCCTTTCTATAAACATTCCTCTGCTCCCTTCAAAGGCTGCACATCTTCTCAAATTTCCCCAGAAAACCTAACAATAAATACCCTACAAGTAGTGGGTCACAAAATTTAGGAACCTTAGAGGTTATCTAATCCAACTCACTCGATTTACGGATGGTCAGAGTGATTTGGCTTACTTCAGAATTCAGCTCAAATCTCTCCTCTTGAAAAGGTCTTTCTTCCCTCTCTGTACCTCCATTGTTTCACCCCCTTCTCCCCGACTCTTTGGGCCTTCCCTTGGACATGACTTCCTGTTTATAAACATGTCTATGTCTTCTAGGTACATAGTCACTTACATGTTGTCTTCCTCATTAGACTGTGAGCTCCCTGAAAGTAGGGACCATTTGGGGTGGGGGGAGCTTACTTGGCATCCCCAGCACTTAGCCCAGTGCCTGGCATGTAGTAAGCACTTAATAAATGCTGCTTGTTATGGTCCAAGATCATAAAGGTAATGAGCAGAGCTGGGATTCAAACCCAGGTCCTCAAGCTCCAAATTCAGGGCTCTTTCCAATATACCATGTTGCTTTTCAGTGAATGAGCAACATGACTCGCTGATGATTGTTTATTCATTCAGCAACCCAGAAATCCCCATGCTCTTACAGGTGGGTTCATCAGGACTCTATTCATTCTTAGAAAGATAGTTCATTTCTTCCCATCAAGAAGTCCTTGCGGAATACCAGAGTTAGAACAGACATTGGAGGGCATCTAGCCTAATCTCTAATTATACAAGAATCCTCTCTACAACATTCTGACCTGGGGATGATCTGACCTCTACTTGAATTCCTCAACTCACTTCAGCCCAATTGGCTTCTGGATAGCTCTAACCTTTCAAAAGTTTTCCTGATCAAAATAGGCCTCTTTCCAAATTCCACCCATTGCTCCTACTCCTGCCCTCTTGGACTCAGTACTCTAGTTCCTTTTTCCCACAACAATTCTTCAAACACGTTGGAGACTATGATCATGTCCCCCCACCCAGGCTGGTCTTCTTCCCAAAATATCACTAGTTTCATGGCCTGATGCATTTACAGCATTGACTCTGATGCTCTCCCCATCCCAGATTCCTTCCTCTGTGCTATCAATGCCTTTCCTAAAATGTGGAAACCAAACTGACTTAACCAAAGCTGACTATAATCTCCTCCTTTCTCAATTTTTCATTCCATTTCCATGCCTTTTTTATGCATATCGCAACATTACAATATTGATTTTTTATTTTTTAACTTACTAATTTGTTTTCTGCTCCAAATGTTCTCCCTCCCTGGTATTGATTCATACTGAGTTTGCAGTCCACTAAACCAGATATGTTTTCACAGGAACCACTTTCTACAAAAGTATAAGACTTTATCTTTATTTTTTTTATTAGATTCGGTCCATCATTCTGGTCTATCAAAATATCTTTGGATCTTTTTCTTTTAATTCTTTCTTTCTTTCTTTTTGCTTTTCAGAGAAGGGAGGGCAGGGCAATTGGGGTTAAGTGATTTGCCAGTGTCTGAGGCTAGATTTGAACTCATGTCCTCCTGACTCCTGACTCTATTCACTGCACCATCTAGCCACCCCCAGATCCTTTGCTTATAATCTCATATCTTAGCTCTCCCTCCACATTTTGTGTTACCTACAAGTTTTACACAGCAGGCAGCCTAGTAAGATGTGAAGACTACTAGGACTGGAGCCCAGACCTCAGTGAAGTCACTTCTCATAGATGCAGCCTCATCTTCCCCCTCTGTAAAGTGAGGGGCTCAAGGAGACAGAGCTGGACTAGATTTAGTGGGTCTCTTTCAGCTCTAAATCCTAAGATCACGGCTTTACAATCAAAGGGACCTTAGAAGCTACCACGTCCAACCCCCTTGTTACAGATGAAAAAGCAAGGGCTCAGAAAGGTTCATTGGCTTGTCCAGGTAAAGCAAGGGTCTGAGGCAGGCTTTTAAGCCACGATGTTTCCATGAGCTTCTATATCTTCCTAAGATCTTAACTAATGGAGGCTCTTCCCACACTTGTTAATACTTTTTAAAAGACTGGAAAAAATGGTTGGGGAAGGAAAAAGACAGGAGGTTAAGAGAATCTGGAAATATTAAGAACTCAGTTGAAAGGCTCAACTCATGTAATAACACCTGAACGCCAAATTTACTTAGGGAATTTGATTTCTCTAAGTCACTTGTACAAACTTATGTCCATTCTCTGGGGAAATGAGCTTCTGGAATGTGAAATGAATGACAGAAACAATAACTCAGCATCTTCTGGATGACAAAGAGGTGGCCACATTGTCTGGTCCCTTAAAGTTCAGCCCCTCAATCATTCCACTCAGTTGGCTTAACCCACAAAAAAGAAGAGCCTGGCAGTTCCATCTCAGGGTCTAAGAAGCTTCATGGCTATAAATGCTCCTTTACAGCTAATGCTACAATTTAATTCTATGTTCAAAGTCGGGAAAGAAAAATAAGTAGAATCCTATCCCGTGTGTAACAACAGCTTTCGTGTGTACAAAGACGGTTTTTAAGTCTTCTTTTTCCCAACTCCTGTCGGCACTCTGGCTCATGTCTCTTGTTCAACAGCGCGGTTGGTCAAAGCAGGATACGGGGACCAAGGTTGTGGGCCTTGATTCCAAGGGGATTAATTAGTTTATGAAAAGAAGCTCTCCACATCTAGTAGCTTAATATTACACAGAATGTATCTCCCGGCCAGCTAGTCCTTGTGACAGTGTGGTCAGCAGTGAGAGAGGAGGGTCTGGGTCATGAATCTGCCTACTTTGTACAAGGCACCATGCTAAGTGCTTTACAAGAATCGTCTTGTTTGAACTTTACAACACCCCTGGGAGGCAGGTGGCATTATTATCACCCTTTGGCAGCTGAGAAAATTGAAGCAAATAAGTGACTTGCCCAAAGCCACACAGTCACTGTGTCTGAGGCCGTATCTGAACTCAGGTCTTCCTGACTCAGGGTCCAGTTCTCTTATCCACTGGGCCACCTAGTTTCCTCAAAATGCAAATTCATCTTAAAACACAAAAAGCAGCAGGCTTGTTTTTATGTAATGCCAATAGAGAGGCATCTATATAGACAACACAAGCACCCGTTAAGAAGCTGCATACGATAGACCTCATATAATAGATATGAATGAGACAGGATAGGTAGACCCCCTTGTCCTTGATTTATGTTTAACCCGCTCATAGGCCCCCTAATCTCTGACATACAAAGTGAAGTCATCATCCGTACCTCCCCCTCATGAACCTTAAATTTCTCTTTCTTTTTTTTTTTTTGGAGGGGGAAGGCAAAGTGATTGGGGTTAAATGACTTGCCCAAGGTCACAAAGTTAGTTAAATGTCAAGCATCTGAGGTCGAATTTGACCCAAGGTCCTCCTGACTTGGAGGCTGGTGCTCTATTCACTGCTCCACCTAGCTACCCCCTTAAATCTCTATAAGAGATTGTGATCTATGTACCACATATTAGAAAGAGAACTACGCCGATAGTCACAAAAATTTAAGTCCTTGATTAGTCATTTAGCAGTTGCAAAAGTCTAAGTCATTTAACCTCACTGACCCTCGATCTCTTTATGTATAAAATGGGGATAATAATAACCTGCACTTCCCACCTTCCCAGGCTGCTGCAACAACAACCCTAAAGCCTTAGATGAGCTAGAAGGTTCTGCCATTGGAGAGGGCTCTCACAGCTCCAACAGGCCCTCCAGGGCTAGCGTGTGAAGGCCAGTTACGCAATGGAGTTGGTTTGGGTGAGCACTGGGAGAACCAACGATTTCGTCTCATGAAGTCCATCGTGTACCAAACACATGTATTATCTTCCTCCAGCTTGTTGTTTTCTTGTAAATCATTCGTGGAAAAATTAGATGGAAAAAGCCATCCACTGTTTCACAAAATGCAGATGGATGCAATTAACCAGCATCTCCCAATTCTGGGAAAGGAAAGCCCTCAAAACCTACTGGAACCCTCCCAAATTAACTGAAACTTACTCTTCCCTCCCCTCCCAATTTGGAAAATCCATCATCTTCCAATTAGAAATCAGATTACCTAATCTTGTATCCTGCTTTATAGCCTCTTAAAACTGTTTTCTTTTAATGCATAAAAATCTGTTCCCCCTGTACTCAGCCAAGCTGAGGAAACCTGGTCCCAATTTGTTGTGTAATTAGCATGTATTGCTTAATAAATCAATATGCTTTAACCTTTGTTTCCTCAGTTATTTCAGATTTCACCCATCACAGGAGATGTCCCCAGTACAAGCCTGAGGAGTTTCCTAAATAACTAGTCTGACCATGTCATGCCCCCTTACCTCCCTCACAGTGAGTTACAGCAGCTCCCTATTACCTCCAAGGTTAAGTAAGAATCCTTTTATTTGTCAGTCAAAGCTCTTCATAATATCCACATCCAAAGAAAGAATTACAGAATCTGAATGCAGACTGAAGCAAACTTCTTGCTCTCTCTTTTTGGTTTTCTTTTGTTCCTTTTTTCTTGTTTACTTCATTATTTATAATTCTTCTTTTCAACTTGACTAATGTTTAATGCGAAAGTTTTTGTAGAACCTATCTATATTGGATTGCATGCCGCCGTGTGGGAGGGGGAGAAAAGCGGAACTCAAGGAACTGCGGAATTGAACGTTGCAAACTAAAAGTAAATAAATAAATAAATTCAAAATTAAGGGGAAAAAAATGCCACTTCATAAAGTGGTACTTTGCTGTCCTTCCACCCTTCTCACACTTTCCTCTCCTCCACACACTCCATAATACCAACTACATGCGCCCACCCGCAGCTCCTTCATCACCACCACCATTTCCTACCTACTTGTCTTTGTAATAACTGTCCCCATTCTTGGGATGCTCTACCCCCTCACCTCTGCTTCTTAAATATCTGTCTTCCTTCAAAATTCAGCCCAAACCTTTCTCAATCTCACTGCCCCATCTCCAGTAGCTAAAGCCTTCTTTCCCCTCTCAGAATGCCTTCCATCTCCTCTATACAGACATGTTGTCTCCACCATTAGAATGTAAACTCCTTATGGACAAAAACTGGGTTTTTTGCCTTTCTTCTGAATTCCAGCGCTTAGCACAACCTGATATGCTTAGTAAATGCTTAGTAAAATGCTATATTTGACTGGTAATGGACTGTGTGTCTTAATCAGGGACCAGAAGAAAGTTAGCACCGAAATGATGAATGTTGTTGATTATAACAACTAATGAATGCTGTCTATGAAGGTCTGAGGACACTGTCGTCTACACTGATGAAACTGGAAAATTCACACTAACAACAACAACAACATAATCATAATTAGCCTGTGTGTATGCATGTTTATATATAGCACTTTAAGGTTTTGCAAAGCACTTTACAAATATATCTCATTTTATTCTTACAACAACTTTGGGAAGCAGTTGCTATTATTGTTCCCATTTTACGGATAAGAAAACTAGGACAGGCATAAGTCAACTGACTTGCTCAAGGTCATACAAGCTAGTGTCTAAGACGGGATCTGAATTCAGGTCTTCCCGACTCCAGGTCCAGTGCTCTCTCCACTGAGATAACTATGTACGGAGCATGGATACTTGAAGTGAGAAGGGTTCTGACTTTGGAGTTTGAGGGGTTTTCTTTTGGAGGTGGGAGGTAGGGATCAGAACATCAGACTTCCATCATTTGAGGGTCCTCCCAAGTGAAGAAATTCCCTCTACCACAGCACATCAGCACTGTTTTGCAATTACAGGATCAGTGTTGCCTAGGTCACTAACCGGATGTATTTGCCCAGGGTCATACAACCAGTGGGGACAGTGTGGGGTAGAGCATGACCTCTAGGCTATATTGCCTGATTGAAGTGCCATTATTTCATTTTTATTCTGCTCTAGGGCCAGGAAAGGACGCCCAATTCAGAATGGATGAGTTGTTAGAACCTGAAGAAGTGATTGAATAAATAGCATCATAAAAGATAAAAAGTGAAAGCATTACCATTTAGTCTCAATCCCAGAAGATTCCAGGATTGGCTCCTCTGAACAATTCCACAAAGCTGTACCCTATTTCTCCTAACCAGGGTAGGGTAATCTCCCCCAAACAGAACCACTGCCCAGCCAGGACAAGGTGTCCAACAGTTGACGCCCCTCTTGCTCCATCCCCCCCATAACTCCTCAAAGAAAAGGTAAATTTCCATCCAGAGTGCAATGCCTCCATCAGACTCATGCTCCATTGACAGGAAGAGGTTGGTGTTTTTTGGGTAACATAATCCTTCAAAAATTTAATCTTTTAGGAAAGACCTAGTTCGAATGGCTCCTTTTCTATGACAACTGTAAGTGCCCCAAATACTCTGCTTATGGGTTAGCTGCAACAAATATACATTCATTCCAAACTCCTGCCTTCCTTGTATTAGATTAGAAGTTTCCTGAGAGCAGGGTCAGTCATTCAATCAATAAACATTTTTTAAATGCCTACTAGCCAGGAACTGTGCTAAGAGCTGGTATACAGAGAAATGCAACAAATAGTCCCTGCCCTCAAGGAGTTAGTTCATCATCTAAGGGAGGAAGTGACATGGAGATGATCAGATACAAAGAGATATGTCCAGGATAGAATGGAAGAGGCATGGGAAGTGTGAAGATCAAGGAAAGGCTTCCTACAAGAAGATGGGGTTTTAGCTGGGACTTGAAGGAAGTCGGGGAAGCCAGGAGGCAGAGACAATGAGGGAGGGCAATCCATGTAGGAGGAAGAGCCGGTGAAAATGCCCAGAGTCCGCAAAGAGAGGGTCTTGTGTAACAGCAAGGAGGCCGTCATCGGATCAGAGTACATCTCAGACATTTCGGCAGCCCCAGTACCCAGTCTTGCAAAAGGTGACACATAAGTGCTTGTTAAAATGGAATAAAATTCAAAGAAAACAAAGACTCCCTCTCATCCCTAATACTTTCCTCACACCCTGTCCCCAAAGCCCAATTACTGTGTACTGAAAGGAATCACACGGTGAATATGACCTCACACAGCTGACACCCTCAGCACCTCACACCTGGACCACCGCCTAGATTGTCTCCCTGCCTCAAGGCCATCCGCCACACTGTTTCCAAAGTGGTTTTCCTGAAGTGTCTTCCTATGTCACCTTTCTACTTAAAAACCTTCAGTGGCTCCCTATAAAAAGCCTCTGTTTGGCTTCATAAAACCCTTCACAAAATGACATCTTTTCACCTTTCCAATCTTCTTAAATTTCATACTCTACAATCCAATGACACTGTTTCTCACACAAGGCCCTGGTTGGCCTCCCCATCGAAAATGTGTTCCCTCCTTATTTCCACCTCCTGGCTTCTCTGGGTTCCTTTAAGAATCAGCTTAAATCCCACCTTCTGCAAGAAGTAGCCCCTTTACCATCCACCCCACCCCCACTTGGAGCGCCGTTGCTCCCATTTCCACCGAGTACATATTGTGCGAACATAGTTGTTGGCATGGGCTGGGACTCTTTGCCCTTCTTTCTTTGCATCTCAAGCACTTAGCACAGTGCAGCAGCGGCTTGTTTACTTGACTACAGGAGTCATGAAAAAGCATGACACTTTAATAAGAGGGGGCCCTTCCCCTGACCAGAACCCTATTTGATCTGGAACCTGGTGTAGATGATCACATAACCCAAAAATTATTTCACTTCAATCTAGGCATGAGTATTTATTATTATTATTATTATTATTATTATTATTAACAATAACTGCAGTTCCTACTTAAATAGTACTTTAAGATGTATTGACAAAGCACTTTTTCACGTGCAAAGTAGTCAGTACAAGAATTATGACTCCCATTTTACAAAGGAGGAAATTCATTCCAGAGGTAAAGTGGCTTGCCTGTGGTTACCCAAGAAGTAGGGTATCAGAGCAAGGAATCAAATTCAGGTCTTCCCTAAGACCAGCACTCAAACAAATTCTGTGACAAAATATCAGCCAAGCAAGTCAAATCCTTGCAAGTCAGGAACCCTAATAGAGAGATTCAACCCTCTGGCATTCGGGGAGAAGCTTACATTCGTTACAAGAACTGACCTGTGCAACAGTCTGCAAGGAAGAAGAAACCTGTGTCCCAAACCACCCCTGTTCCAATCCATCCCCCAGTTCTCATGACAGCAAAAAACTGAGTACTGAGGAGAAAGAAATTTAAAACACCAACACCAAAAATAACACCTTTCCAGCCTGACTGAAAGATCCTAATAAACCACTCAGTCAGAAGAAAGCCACGTGTACAGTGTGTAATACCTAAATACTTGCATTTTCCTCTCCTTTCGACCCTTAGCAAGCTGATGTGAACAGGTTCGTCGACAAGTCAAATGGAGTTGTTTTTTTTTAGTAAGCAATTCTATGCACTGATAAATTTTAAAGCTGAACCTGATAAAAAAAAAATTTTAACTTCATCTAGTATTATTAATTTAAAGCAGCTACTTACTGAATGAAGGTCAGACAAAGCCTAGAGAAACAACTTGGGGAAAAGAAAATTTAAGAGCTTGGTTCAACATGAAAATAGCTGAGCCTCACACTTGACTGATTCTTCCCACTGATTCTGCCCTCAGATTAAGAGAACCTATTATGAGATCACCAGCAGCAGATCTTGCTGCTGCCTTCCAGTATTACTTTCCTTCTCTTCAGTGCCTTCCACTAGCTTAGATGTACATTTAATGAAGGGCAAAGAAGCCAATGGCTACCATTACACTTTGCTGCTAGCATGATTTTTCTCTACAGGATGGAATTTGGAAATGACACTCCAAGAGGAGAGGAAATTAAGGAGGAATATGGATGGCAGATTCATTTACTGGAGGAGCGACTACAGAACCGCTACAGATAAAATGAAGTAGAGAGAGGGAGAGGGAAAGAAAGAAAGAGAGAGACAGAGACAGAGAGAGACAGAGAGAGAGAGGGAGAGACAGAGACAGAGAGACAGAGAGAGAGGGAGAGACAGAGAGAGGGAGAAAGAGAGGGAGAGAGAGGAGAGAGAGGGAAGAGAGGGAAGAGAGAGGGGGGAAGGAGGGAGGGAGAGAGGAGAGAGAGAGAGGGAGGAGAGAGAGAGAGTAGAGAGAGAGAGAAAGATGGAGAGAAAGGGAGGGAGAGAGGAAGAGAGGGAGGAGAG
>JAQQSW010006543.1:0-13925 GCA_028646575.1 Pseudocheirus occidentalis | reverse complement strand
ACTTTTCAATTTAATGTAATCAAGATTATCCATTTTGCATTTTATAATGCTCTCCAACTCTTCTTTGGTCATAAAATCTTCCCTCCTCCATAAATCTGACAGGTAAACTATTCCTTGCTTCCCCAGATTATTTACAGTATCAGTCTTTTCTTTTTTTAACACCAACATTGTCTAGGTGATGCTGTATTTGTTGCAGATCTTAGAACAACACAAATACCAAATAAACAAGTACATGGGTGGCTCAAAGGGTAATAAAGAGATATTTGAGAGATGCAAATAAACTACTGCCTAATTCCAAGGAAGGGAAGTAGAAGAGAATATGCAATTCAATAGTGCTTTCTGTGTACCAGCCACTGGGCTAGTACAAATACCATTTCATTTGATCCTCTTCACAACCTTGTGAGATAGGTACTGTTACTATCCCCATTTTATAGTTGAAATTACAGGGGCAAATAGACATCAAATGACTTGATCACACAGCTAGTAAGTGTCTGAGTCTGGATTTGAACTCAAGTCTTCCTAGCTCCAGGTCCATGGTTTATCTATTGTATCACCTAGTTGCTTCCAAGGAAGGCCCCTGCCCAAGATATCACAAAAGGGATATCATCAAGGAAATATCTGATCAGAAAAGGAGGTAGATTGGTCATGCAGGAAGAGTGAAGTATAACTATTGGAAACCAATAATCCACTGGTACCCATAAAATTTTTTAAAAAGTAGGGGAAAGGTTCCAGCATATAGATCTTCTGGGGAATTTCTGCCATTAAGAAACAAAGGGGAGAAGAGGAATATAGTAAGAATTTTCCTAGAATGAGAAGGCATGGATCAAGCATGATTTGTCCCAATGGAAAGAGCCTCTTCTCCACTAATTCCCCATTTACACAGCTTCATTTAAGCACTAAAATATAGTTACCAAGAAGTTGTGTACTAAGGGGCATTCGCTGCTTATAGGAAATCATCATAAAGCTGTGTTTGCTGTTCTTGCACTGCTGAACTTTCAGGGTGACTCAGGCATAGAAGACACTTTCAAAACAAGCTTTACAGAGAGACTACAGATTGCATGACATCCCACTTAGAGCTGGATCTAATGTTACAATGGAGCTCCCAGATAATGTAATCCACTAGCTGCCTCTTCCCCTCCTCCTTTATGCCATGGGGACATTAGAAACCTAGATGTAGGAGTAAGACAGAATGAGCTTCAAGAAATAATGTGGCATGTGAAAAGAATGCTAGAATTGGAGTTAAAAGACCTGACTTTGAATCCCAATCCTTACTTCACTCACTATATGTGTGAACCTGAACAAATCATTTAGCTTCTCTGCTTCTGAGTTTCCTCTTGAGTCAAATGAGGGAAATAAAAGATCTGGTTTTTAAGGGACAGTTAAGTGGTCTAATAGATGAAGTATCATACTTGAAGTTAGGAAGAACTGAATTCAAATCCTGCCCCAGACATTTACTAGTTGTATGACTCCACGGAAATCATTTAACCTAGTTGAGCCTCAATTCTCTCATCTGAAAAATGGGGATAATGACAGCACCTTATGGGACTGTTAAAAGAAACAAATGAGAAAATATTTTTTAATTATTTGTAGCCTTAAATAGTATGTAATTCAGCTATTACTATAATATTACTATTATAATATTACTTATAATTATTAATAATAATATTACTATTATCATTTAATTCTCCTTCCTTCAGTAAAACTATGATATTTTGATCTTCCTCACATACACATGCACTCCCATACAAGCACCCATAGAAGTCTAGTATAGTCATTACAAAGTCATTATACCAACTAATGCAGATATATTCATATATTATATGTGGCATATATTATATTTACTTATAATTTATAAATGTATGTTTGTTCAATTTGCTCAATTACACTCTCCTAAGTACTACCTTAGAAATCACTTGCACTGCCATGATTCAGGTTCAAGAAGCACCTACTTCCAAACCTTTACAACTATGCCAAAAAACATGTCCTTGGCTATATGAATGAATGAAGAGGTATTTTATATAATTATATATAGATCATATAGATGTGTGTGTTAATATACCGATGTGAATATTAATATAGTCACACATATAACTATGACTACATCATTGTAAAATTAATATATTAATTATATATGATATAATATTTTATGTTTACAAAAGACAATATGTATATAGATATATAGAAATAGAGATAGAACAGAAACCTGGAAAACTATTTCAACCCCTACCAAAATCATAAATCTAGTCTATAACATCCTAGAAAAATGGTTATCTAGCATCTGATTGAACACCTCCAGTGACTGGAAAACTTATCATTCTCTGAGGCAGACCATTCTCTTTCTGGACAGCTCTGTTGTGAGACTGTTGGAGGTGGTGGGGATGATGATGATGATGATGACGACAACAAAGAAAATTCATTTAGGTTGAGACAAAATCTGCCTCCTTATATATTTTACCTATTGCTTCCTGAGGCCAAATAGAACACATCTTCAGCATGACAATCCTTCAAATATGTGAAGATGTTTATCATGCCTTAGAATCATAGATCTGAACCTTTAAGGGATCTTAGAGGTCATCTCATCCAAACTCCTCATTTTATAGATGTGAAAAGTGAAGCCATGGAGTCTGACTTATATAAAGTCAGACCAATAATAAGCATCAGAAGTGGGATTTGAATCAGGGGCCTCTGCCACCACAGCCAGGACTCTTCCCACTGTACCATGTTCTCTTCCTTACATCTTATCTCTTCCCAGCTTAATAACCACAGTTTATTAACCCACATTCTTGTGGTACAATATTTAGTCTTTATTATAGACCTGACTTTAATGCCAATACTATCCTCTTAGTTCAGATTCAATGTTGAGATGAAATAAATGATGCACCCACAAGTTACTCAACATTTAGCAAAAGAGGTGGCTTAATTTTCCCTAACACAGAAAGGATATGCATTATAGATAGCTTCTCTGGACTCAGAGCAGCTTGGGTCTATCTGGACAGTAAGTCATTGAGTTGCTGCTCCTTCCAAGATCTCAGGCACCCACCAAGTCTGAGAGGCCCAGACTGTAGCATCTGGGACTTTTAGTGACTCTTTGCCAGAAATCTGAGTCTGGAAAGCTGGGACCAATTAGGTTGCATGGTTGAGGAGAGGCTGATACAGGCAAGAAAGCTGGGCCTGAGAGAAAATGCATCAGGGAAGTACTAATCCTATCACAAATCCTCTTACCATTCAGATAACCCTCCTCTGGTCATGCTTCAGCTTGTCACTGTCCCTCCTAAAAGTATCTTTCCAAACTTTAGAAATGAGATGCTCAAGTAGTCTACAGGCTCAAGACTCCAAAGGCAAACCCAGAGCTTTAACAAAATCACAGCAATGCAATTGTGTTTCATGCATTAAGGGGTGACTCTTCAGTGCCTTCTATTTTCATCCCTGTGGGGAAAAAAAGCAATCTTCGTTTAATTTCAACACTGTCGACCACTGAGAGCTTGGCTACATTTTTTTCTTATTTAGCAGTAGGTGTATGACTCCACTGAGAATAAGGTGCAGAATATAGAGCTAAAGCCATAAGATTAATTCAGTTACGCCTTTCAGTGTTTCAAAAACACAATTCCCATTTATTATTTAATTTATGTTACACATCATCTCGACAAGGGTTTCCTCTATCTAGCTATTTCGAATATAATCCAAGAGATAGTGCTGACTTATGTGCCCCAGTGTCCTGCCCAATTGTATTCTCCTTCTAAATACCTCTTTAGAAATCACTTGCACTGCCATGATTAAGGTGCAGTTGAAGTCTCTGGTGGAAGCACCTACTTCCAAGGGTTTACAACCAGACCATAAAAATGTATCCTGAGCTGCATGAATGAATGAAGAGGGAATTTCTTCACCAGGCCCAACAACAAACAATATATTCAGAATTTCTTTGTTCCATACTCTGCAAAGAACCTGGTGAAATCAGTACAACTCTGAATCTGGGAGGAAATGCCACAATGACACAAGAGTACTATGCGTTTACACAAAGGTGAGTCAGTTCCACTGGGACCTTGTGGGGAAAAAATCTGAGTAGGTCTCTGTGACCTATAAAACGTGAGTAGTAATAGAAAGTTGAGTTTCTCATTTAGAAATTTGGAATCAGGAAAACGGTCCAATCAAAATCAGAGATGGAAAAATGGGTACAACAGGGAGAGTTTAGCCCTTAGATTTCAAAGCAATATTAATTAATATTATTATGGACCTTCTGCTAATTTGCATGCAGCCTATAGCATTATAGTTATTGAGCTTAAAAGGGACTTCAGAAGGCATCTGGTCCAAGTCCCTTATTTTACAGGTGAGGAGTCTGAGAGCCTGGGAGTGGCACTTGTCCAAAGGCAAAGGGACAGTAACAAAAATCACAAGGCACTGAATATTTAACAAAGGAGGTTGACTGTGCCGTAGAGAGGGATCAGTCAGATCAGGATTGTCTTTTTGGGGTGAGGACTGACTCCAAAAGTGCCTTTGGAACCCTCTGTGAGATGATAAGAACAACTAGCATTTATACAGTGTGTTAACTTTTATAATGTACTTTACAAATATTCTCTTTTGATCCTCACAACATTGGGAGGGAGGTGCTATTATTCCCATTTTAAAGATGAGGAAACTTGAGTTAAATATTTCACTTGCCCGGCATCATGTAGTTAATAAGTGTCTGAGGCTGGATTTGAACTCAAGCCTTCCTAGCTCCAGGGCAGCTAGGTGGTGCAGTGGATAGAGTGGATAGGGCCTGAAGTTGGGAAGACTCATCTTTTTTAGCTCAAATCTGGCCTCAGACACTTGCTAGCTGTGTGATCCTGGGCAAGTCACTTAATCTTGTTTACCTTGGTTTCCTCATCTGTAAAATGAACTGGAGAAGGAAATGGCAAACCACTCCAGCATCTTTGCCAAGAAAACCCCAAATGTGGTCACAAAGAGTCAGACAAGACTGAAAAACAAGTGAAAAATGATAACTTCCAGACTCTAGTCTCAACCTAGAATTTATTTACATACTATAGTACATAACACTGTACTGCCTGGAATTTATTAAATATTTACTATGTGCATCCATGTTTACATAATATAATACATAATAGATGTTATCGCATTTGAACCTCACAAGAACCATATGCAGTAGGTGTTACTATTACTCTCATTTTATGGATGAGGAAACTGAGGCAAACAAAACTTTAGTGATTTGCCCAGGATCACACAGCTAATAAACGTCTGAGGCCAGACTTGAACTCAGTTCTTGCTGACTCCAGGCCTGATGCTCTAGTCACTTTGGTACCAGCTGCCTTGAGTAGGATGTGACCACCCTTGTGACCAAGGAAGGAGGAATTTGTTCAGAAATTGAAATTTAACCAATTTCTTGAGTAATAATTTAAAAATGGAAGGCAGGAAGGAATTGGTTTTGATATGTGCCAATAAAATTTATAATAAGATGGGGCAAGACCCTTTATCTCACTAAACCTCAATTTTCTTATTCATAAAAGGGGCATAATTAGACACACTCTATTCACAAACAGGATAGTTATATAATTGCCTACTTTACTTCATGGGAGTTGTAAGAGAACTTAGTATATCAATGTAATCTAAAAACTATTTTATTATTAAATGCCTACTGAATACTCATCAAGACACTATATTAAGCATTGTGAACAAGCAAAAAAAAAATGCATAATAGTTTCTACTCTCAAGGAGTTTACATCCTACTAGGGGTTGTACCAAGTAAGAACATACATAAATACAAGATTTCTTGATGAGGAAGATAGCCTTGACAACTCTGGCTTTCACGTAAAGATTCCTCTAGGATATGGCACAAGATTTGGGCCTTAAAGAAATTCACATATACTAAGAAGTAGAGGTGAAGAGAAAGTGCATTAGTCATATAAGACAATCTGTAGAAGGCACAGAGATAGGAGGGAATGTCAAATTTAGGGAACATCAAGTAGCTAATTTAGCAGGAACATAGACTATCTAAGATTCTAAGGGGTCTTAATGTGATTTGAGTCTGGGAAAATAAAGTAGGGTCAGATTGTGAAGGTTTTTTAAATGATATTATTGACTTGATCCTCCATTCTGATGTTCTATTAATTTCCAGTGAGTAGTACTCTAGTCCATTTAATGAATTAATATCAATCAGCTTTTATAATGGTGTATTTGCCTTATAAATATTGTAGGAACAGAATTATAAACATTACCCCCACAACACTATGAGGGCATGATCTCTTACACACTATGTCAGTGTCTGGGGAGAGAGGGTTCAGATTCAATTCAGTTAAGTTGGTCCCACCAAGTTAACATCCAAATGCAGTTTCACTGCCAAATAAATCAGTAGGGGTTCTGGGCTGGCCTTGAAAGGTCATTACTTCCTCACTGGGGCCTCTAAGCTGGATTGACTGACTAGAAAACCCAACATGGACTCCGTTCCCAGGAGTTTAGATTCACACAGTAAAGGGCTCTAATCCCTTCCACCTAAAATGAACAAATAGCAATGCAAAGAACTAAAGCCATATATTGGACTCAGATGGAAAGGCCCCAAGGTCTCCCCTCTCATGCATTGTCTTCTCTAACTGGAATACCAATGAGCAGAAATAAGTCTAATCAAATGAAAACCAAGGATGTGGTTGCCTTTTGAGTGCCCCTCATTTCAGCTATGAAGCCAATTAATAGGGGGCCCCCTGGGGGCGGCTAGGTGGCGCAGTCAATAGAGCACAGGCCTTGGAGTCAAAAGGAGCTGAGTTCAAATATGGCCTCAGACACACTACCCAAAAACTAGCCGTGTGACCTTGGGCAAGTCACTTAACCCCAATTGCCCACCAAAAAAAAATTTTTTTAATGTTAAAAAAAAAATAGAGGCCCCCTTCATCACATAGCAAACCAGAACCAAGTATAGAATGTCTGTGTATCTTGTGTCAGAGGCACTCTGTGCTTACTCATAAGGAATGGCCTCACTGACAAGCCCCTTATTACACAGATTTTATATGTACTTAGTTATTTTCATTTGTGTCCCCATTAGAGTTCCTTGAGAGTAATGACTGTTTTTGTCTTTCTTTGTATCCCTAGTACTTAACATATAATAAGATCTTAATAAATTCATGTTTAACTGGCTGACTAAAGTAAAGGGAGTCTTATAGGACATGTTCCATGAGAAATCTGTTGCCATAATGACTAATGATCAGTCCATTCCTTTTCTGTGTACAGGTGCATGACCCGTGGGCACTGAGCCAAAAGAGATGAGATTTAGCTTGTATGTTCCTGGAAAAGCAAGGACTTCCTGATTGCTGTTTGTTGCGAATAGAAGGAAGAAATCAAGCTATTCTGATCAGAGATGATCAGATTACTTGGGGCAATGGGTGCTAATGAAAACTGGCTGCAGACCAGTCTGGCCAGATATGTGTAAGAGAATGTCTTGCTAAAGCCTCACCTTTGTCTATCAGCTGAGAGATAATGAAGAAAAGTTAGTACCCAGGAATCCAAAGGAGTTCAGAAGAGAAAGAAAATTGCTTAGAACCAGGGTTGGCACAGAAAGTTGCCTGAAAGATTAGCATTGAAGTACGAAAGGGCATCCAAGGTCAGAAAAATGGCATCAGCAAAGGATTGCTAGGGAGATCATGAAGAGTTAAGTCTGGCTTGATCAAAGCTTTTGTGTTGGGAAATAATGGAAAATAAGTTAGAGGGGGAAGCAACAATTTGTACTAAATTTCAGAATACCTCGAATGCCAGATTAAGGAGTTTGGACTTTAGCCTTTAGGCAAAGAGGTATGGTATTAACTGCTATGGAGATTACAACCAAAAATGACTCAAGTTCAATGACATTCTAAATCTTTTAAATTTCTAAGACATGAAATTCAGGAATAAGACACTGTACTGAAATTTCTCCATTAATCAAGTTCCCTTCTGTCATCATAACATATCTTATTAATTAGTGCAACAGTATGAGTGATTTCTGGAACTTGCTGATTACTACTTTCTAGTGGAACAGTAGCTGTCTCTCATAGTAATAGGATAGGAGGACAAAAGAAAAATAACTGGAAGCATCCTGGGCCTAACTAGTCAGCATGATCCACTGCCAATAGCTGGCAATGGCAGGGCTTTTGTCTCCCACTAAGTGGATCAGAGATGGAGTCTTTCTAAATGAGTCTTCCTGTTGCAGGGACAGGAAACCTCCTGTTTGGATCCAAAGAGATAGATTCTTTCTATTCAGCAGCTCTCTGCCACAGGTTATAAGAGTCTAAATGTCAGCTATAGAAAATATGTGACTGGCACACAGGAACAGCAGTTAAATTGGCATTCTCCTAGAAAAAAAAGGATACTCTGGCCATTGTTGTTAGTAATGGCATTGAGCTAAATAGGAGATAATAGAAGCCTGGATTTATACCAGAAGTAAAGGAGAGAAATAGCATTTAACTCGTTAATTTGAACAATGTAGGTAATCAAAGCGGATTTTAAGAAAACAGAGAGAGGGAAGCCCATTAGTGATTTCATCAGTAGAGGGAACAACCAGTGAAGAAACTCTCTATACCAATGTGGATCAGCATTTACTCTGAAACTTACAGTCTTGGAGAGTACCCTAGGGTGTTAAGAGTTCAAATGACTTCCCCAAGGTCACACAAGTAAGATGTAACATAGACCTTACTTGAACCTGGATATTTCTGACTCCAAGACATATTTTTTATTCTTTTTCAACACTGCCTCTCATACCAAGATGGATAACAGACCCAAAATCGATGCTAGGCTATGTAGAGTTTGCACAAGGTGACCAGATGCCCCCAATTTTCTGGAACAATCCTAAATTCACTTTCCTATCCCAGCTATGTGTTTGTCATAGTTCCCAGACTGAATTAGATTTTTGCTGTTGCCAAAACTATTCAATTAGACTATGAAGTTTGAACTTTATTTGGTAAGCAATAGGGTGACATTATGAAAGTAGTGTTTTAGGAAGATTAATTTGGCAACGGTGTGTAGGAAGCACTGGAGCAGGGGAAATGAGACATTAAAAACAACCAAGTCATTGTAGCAGCACAATTGTATAATAATTGAGGGCCTACCTAAGTTGGTGAAAGTAGGAATGAAAAAAAAGGGTCAAGAATAGAGAAAGAACTGACAAGACTTGGCAAATGATTGCATTGGGTCCATGTGGAGTGAATCACTCAGCTTTAAATGGGTGTCTATTTGTTATGGACTGTAGCAGAGTGAAGGGAAGAGAGAAGTCACTGAAAGTGATCTCTTACTCATAAAATAAATACTAGATCACTCTCTAAAAGCAGCAGGTTCCCATTGGTTTTTCCAAGGTGCTACATAATTTAGAACTATGAGTAAAACTTAAATAACTTTACATGGTCTGGCAATGGTTTGGAATCATAGATGCTTAGAGTTGAAACAGACTTCAAGGGTCATCTAGTCCACTTTTTATCCAAATCATGAATCAAAAATCTAGAGCTGGAAGGTTCATCAGAGTCCATCTAGTCCATTCCCTTCATTTTAAAGCTATGGATACTATTTAACAAATGATAATGATGATGATGATGATGATGATGATGATGATAGCAAACATTTATCTAATGCTTTAAGATTGACAAGGAGTCTCATTAGTATAGTTTCATTTTATCTTCAAAACAACCCTGGGATGTAGGTGCCATTCATTAATCCATTTTACAGATGAGGAAATTGAGGCAAACAAAAGTTATTTTCTCTGAATCTCACAGCTAATAAGTTTCTGAGGTCAAATCTGAGTTCAAAGTTTCTTGACTCCTTGCTGAGCCCTCTACCGTCTGAGGTCCAAATGAATGTGACTTCTCTGAGGCCACCCAGGCAATAAACCTTAGAGCTAAGATTTGGACCCAATTCCTATAACTTAAAGGCCAGAGCTCTTTCTCTTATACCAAATCCTCCTGAAGTATGTGGAAGAGAGAAGGCATCTCCTACATAGGAGAGTTCAAGATCATTTTTGGAGAATTTTAATTTAAGCCATAATTTAAGTTCTGTATTTTTTTTCTAAGTAGATGAAAACTATTCTAAAATGTTCTCCATGACCTCCCCTATTTTGTTTTTTATTGCCTACCCCTGCATTCAGTTTTCTTCTCTCTATATACATTTCTTCTATTTTTTCCTTGTCCTATGGACATTTCAAAATAATATTAACCACAACACATCATATACATCATGAAGAAGGAGCAACAGCAAAGTGGAGAGAGTGTCACTCAGGGCTCAGGTTGATTGATTGCGGGGCCTACATGTTTTCAGTCCACAACATGGAAGTTTAAAAACATGTGACAAGAACCCTGAGATTTGAGGCAGTTAGACTCTGACAGTACTACTGGGTTCATATCAGATCTACGGGACTCCTCAAAGGTGATCCACTCTTTGCTTAAACCTTTCTAGTGAGAAGGAACTGCCCACATTGTCACCACTACCACTACCTGAAAAATTCCATTTTATTTTTAGATTATTTTAATTGTGAAGAAGGTGTTTCCTATACTGTATCAAAAGCTTCCCTCCTGTAACTTCCACCTTGATCCTGCTTCTACCCTCCAAGGACAAAGAAAACATTTCCAAACCTTCTTCTGTTGAATAGCCCTGCAAATATTTGATTAAAGTGAACTTTCACCTCCTCATTTCCCTAAAGTCTTCTCTCCTCCAGACTAAACATTTCCAGTTTTTTCAACTGGTTCTTGTATGAACATTCCAGTATTTGGGGTATCATATAGGTATGCAGAGGTAATAAGGATAACTATTGAGCATCCAAATTGATTTAGAGATATTCTGCCTTAAAACATTAAGCCACTGGGGAAAGCTAGGTGGCACAGTGAATAGAGCACCAGCCCTGGAGTCAGAAGGACCTGAGTTCAAATCCAATCTCAGATACTTAACACGTACTAGCTGTGTGACCTTGGGCAAGTCACTTAACCCCAATTACCCTACGTTCCCCCCTCCAAAAAGACAAAAAACAAAAACATTAATCCATAACTGGAAGCTTTTCTCCTGAAATCTCAAAAAAAAAAACAGGGATGCAGCATTTAATTGTGGAAAGATGGGATGCAGCTAAAGCAGGCTTCAGCGGAAAAATCATGTCCCCATAAACATTCATGAACAAAATGGAAAAAGGAGAGGTTTAATGAACTGAATATGTATTTAAAGAACCAGAAAGCCAACAAATAAATAAGTTTAAAGTGAGTACAAAAGGAAATCAGAACTATATAGGAAAGGACCTATGTAAATAATAACTAAAACTATATGCCAATTCTTTGAAAAATACTAAAAAAAATGTTAAATTTTTAGCCAATTTTATTTTTTAAAGAGAGTCCAGAAAATCAAATCAACAAAATGAAATCACAACAAAACTATTAGAACTTACTCTCCGCTGTGATGTTAGCAAAACTGAGAACCTGAAAGCAATACTAAAATATCTTCAAAAATATAAAATACCAAAGTAATAGAAGACTGAAGAGAGACCTTAAATATTCTAATCTCAGAAAAAGAAATGAAATTAGCAATAAAGGAATTACCAAAGGGGGAAAAAACTCATCCAGATGAATTCTCAAGAGAATTCTATCAAACTTTCAAAGAATAATTGGCACCAATACTACACAAATTATTCTTTAAAACTGGAAGACTCTAACATCCCTTTTACAAAATAAACATAGTTCCTTTTTTCGTTTGAGACAGAGTTAAGTTACTTGCCAGGGTCAAACAGCTAGTAAGTATATGAGCTTGGATTTGAATTCTGGTCCCCCTAACTCCAGGACTAGTGTTCTATTCAATTGTTCTACCTAGAAGTCCCCTATAGTTCTAATACCTAATCAGAAAAGGATAAAACAAGAAATAGAACTATAAATCAATATCATTAATGAATATTTGGTTCCAAAATTATGAATAAAATCCTATCAAATAGATGACAGTGATTCATACAAGAAATCATTCAACATGACCAAATTGAATTTATACCATGGATTCAAAGATGATTCAACATTAGAAAAATAAGCAGCATAACAAATAACATTAAAAACAAAAAAAATCAGAAACTATATTATTATTTCTGTAGATAAAGAAAAAGCCTTTGACAAACTACAACACCTATTTAAACTAAAAAAAATCCATTAATTATAGGTACAAAGAGAACTTTTTAACAACAAAAAAAAATCCATCTAAAACCAAAAGCAAGTATAAAATGAAAGGAGGGATATACTGGAAGCTTTCCCAATAAATATACGAGTGAAGCAAGGAGGTCCTCTCCCTTCATCATTAATTTGTATAGTTCTGGTAATGCTAGCAATATCAATATAATGAGGCAAAAAAAATTAAAGGCAAAAGATAACTAAAGAAGAGATAAAATTGCCCTATTTATTATATGACAATTTATTTAGAATATCCTGGGAAATCAGCAAAGATATGAATTGGGACAATTAATAGGTTTAACAAAGTCACACACAGGCTGCAGGATAAACACTCAAAAATCTACTACATATCAATATAATAGTAACAAAATCCAAGGAGTCAATAATAGAAATGGAAATCCCATTACAAATAACTATAAAAAACATAAACCTGTGGATTCATCAAGCAGAGCACACAAAATACTTGCATGGATTCAAGCGCAAAGTCCTCCTTAAAGAAACAAAAAACAAATTAAACAGTTGGAGGAAATAATGTTCGTGAGTTGTGACAAATAATAAAAATGAAGACAGTATCAAAGTTAATAGACAGTTCTAATGTTATGCCAATCAAATTATCAAAGGGACACTTTATAGAATTCAATGAAGTAGTAACAGAATTTATTTGGAAAAATAAAAGGTATAGAATGTCAAGGAAAATAGTGAAACAGTGAGAGACAAAGAGGGTATAGCACTTCCTGATCTCATGCTATATAATAAAAAAGCACAGTAATCAACACAATCTGAAAGGAGTTTAAAAATAGAAATATATCAGTGGAACAGACAAGGGATAATCAGACACAATGATCTAATGCTCAAAAAACTGAAAAATATAAATTACTTAAGAAAGAACACTATTTGATGAAAAACTGTTGGGAAAAGTGGAAAGCAGACTGGCAGAAAGGCTTGGACTTGAATTTGTAATGATTTATTTAATTATTAATTGGAGGTAGGCACTCTCAGTTCACTGGGAACTCACTGAGAAAGACCAAAACTGGCAGCAAGAAATGGGGCAACACTCACACTTTAATTAAACACAGAGGTTATGAGTACAAATAGCATAAGAAATGCAAAGACAAGCAGTGAGGAGTAGTAAGGCATACAGGAGCAGGCAGTAGCATGGGAACAGAGATGGTGAAGAGAGGTGGGCAGCATGGGAAAGAAGTTAGGAAGAGAAAGAAATAGAGAATATCATTCATGGATTCATGGATTACAATTGGGAGCACTAGGGAACACGGACCTGAAAGAAACAGAAGAGGGGCAAGATGTGGGGGGCAAGAGCCTGAGGTCTCATTTTTATAGAGTTTTTTGGTGATACAGATCAATTTCTATCTGTCACCTGAGGGCTAGTTCATTAATATCCAAATCATCTCAAAATTATCAGTGGAGGAGGTCTAGAACTTGTCATTTGCCAGGACTGGATCTCTGACAGTAATGCCAAGATGTCTTCCGCAGATTCATCATTTATTACCAGGATGTGAATTTTTATTACTATGTGAGACAATTTATAAATTAGGTTCATACACTATTTGCAGGTTCCCCTTTGCAATCTTATTTCTTGTTACTGACCTTTTATAGTGACTACTTATAAACTTACTATGCTGACTAGAGTGGGTTGGGGGTGGTCAGGGGAACCAGAACAGGATACAATTTGAACACAGACTAATGCCTTCAAACATATTCCTGTATTCATTATAAACATGTATGTGACTTTAATGTTAAGATAGTACTAAAAATATTAAAATATCAGCAGATCATATACTT
>JAQQSW010006542.1:0-13925 GCA_028646575.1 Pseudocheirus occidentalis | reverse complement strand
GAGCGGGAGGGAGACAACTCAGTCAGAACTCCCACACCAAATGCTTCCAAGACACTGGAAGAATGCCTACAAGCTATGGATCGACTTAGAAAGGACTTTGAAAGCCAAATAAGAGAAGTGGAGGAAAAATTGGAAAGAGAAATGAGAATGATGTGAGAAAACCATGAAAAGAGAGTCAACCACCTGACTGAAGAAAACAACACCTTAAAGAGCATATATGTATGTATATATATATATATAAAATTATTATTATTATTAACTACATGCAACTGGGAAATGAGATGTGCAGGGACTGGGGTAGGGAGACCCTCCCTGCCCTACTGGAAAATTAGAGGGGCGTTGGAGGAGGACCTAGAAGAGAACAGATTGTGGGAGGGGCTTTGCGGTGGGATCACTGTTTTGGGCTTGGGGGTGGGGGAAAGAAGGGGAGAACAACTGTAACTCAAAACCTTGTGGAAATGAATGATGTAATCAAGACAATAAATTAAAATTTATAAAAAAAGGAAAAAAAACAAATGATGGCAAAGTAGGGAAAGACAAGCACATTAATATACTGATGGTGGAGCTGTGAACTGTCATCCAGCCATTCTGAAAAGCAACTTGAAACTATGGCCAAAAAGTTACTAAATTTTTCACATCTACTTATATCACTTCTATATCTATAATTCAAAGAGATCAAAGAAAGAGGTAAAAGACTCATATCTGCAAAAAAAATTTTATAAGCAGTTCTTTTTCTAGTAGCAAAGAGCTGGAAATTAAGGGGGAACTTATCAACTAAGGAACAAATTTTAAGTATGTAAACCACAAATACTACTGTGCTATAAGAGATTATGAAGAAGTCAATTTCAGAGAAACCTAGAATGATGTGTATGTATGGAGGAAGGGTAAAGTAAGTAGAAACAGAAAAACCATTTATAAAATAACAATGTTAAGATAAACAAGGGGAGACAAGGGGGAAAGGGAACAGAAGAAGCATTAAATAGTACTTCCTATGCACTAAGCACTGTGCTAAACACATTTTACAAATATTCACTCATCTGATCTTCACAACAACCCTACAAGGTAGGTGCTGCTATTATTTCTATTTTACAATTTAGGAAACTGAGACAGAGGTTAAGTGACTTAGCCAGAGTCACACAGCTACTAAGTGTCTGAGACCAGATTTACCTCTGAAAGATTCTAATCAATGTGATAACCAACCATTACTCAGAGGGACTCATAATGAATCATACTATCTACCTCTTAATAAGAGAGGTGCTAGACTCAACGTGCTGACTGAAACACACATTTTTGGATATGGCTAGCACAGGAATTTGTTTTTCTTGACCACACATATTTGTTACAAGGTTTTTGTTTTACTTTATTTGGGGGGAGTGGGGAGGATGGAAGAAGAGGAGAGGAGACAGGAGACAGGAGAAGAAAAATTAATTTAATTTTTAAAAATTTTTTTAAAATGAGGAAGGAAGAAGGCACTACTACCTGGGAGACCTGAAAAAACCTTAGAGTAGGAAGTGTCACCTGAACTGTGCTCTCAAGAAAACTAGGGAATATCTACTCATTGGTGGTGAGGAGGAATACCATTGTAAAGAAATGGCATAAAGGTAAAAAGTTTTGAAGGGCAGCAGCTAGGGATAGAATAACATTTCACATAATATACCACAGTAAGCTCCAAACATATACATGACATATTTATGTACACACACACACACACACACATTTATAAACACAAAGATAGATATATGCAAAATAGAGAACCTGGGGAATGTATTCATTTTGTTTTGAGGTTCTAAAAAGAGAGTAAAAGGAACATACTACATGTTTCTTTGCTATAAAAAAATATGAACAACATGATTTTAGAGAATCCCGGAAGTGTTAACTGATGTAGAATGCAAAGTTTTATATGGGATTTTAACTGATGAGGTAAAAAAAACAATTTGGATCTTTCTGAATTGACATAAAAATACAACAATCCTGAAATCAGCTAAGTGCTAAAGTTGAAATTAATTTGAATTTAAGTTAACTGATGTTTTTCCCATGTGTATTACTTTAATTTCTCCTAAGTATACATAATGCCTAAACAGATTTTAACTACAAACCCATTGTATAGAAACTTTCAAAATCATGTTGGTTCCATGATATATGCCAGGAGTCTAAAAGCTCCCTGAAAATGCTATTGTGCTGAATACAATACTACCATCTACTGGAAATAGTGGTAAATACGAATTCATTTTAATAAAAAGAATGAGATAGTTTTACAAAAACAGAGTGCACACCAAATTCTATTTTCCCATGAGTCCCATTATAAAATCAGATGGCCAAGTGCCCCACCCCCCTTTTCTCTATTGTTTTACAGTCTATAACCAACTGCAAAAAGGTATCATGCCTGCAACATGGTCAAAGTCATATGTAAGCAAGACTTACAAGCACTGACAAAGCTTTAAGCTCTTACATTTTAATGATATTATGGTCTACACTTTAAAAGTGCTTTCTAGTCTTTCCTAGACTTGTGAGACTGCTCAAATTTTGGCTAAAATGTAGGTGACATTGGCAGAGGATCTACAACTCTGGTATTAGATCCATCAGCCAAATGTGAAGATTTTCAAACTCTGTAACACTTAGCATACAAAAATATTTAAATCACTTCACTTCTCTTAGCTTCAGAAATGCAGGGGTTGGACTTCATAGCCATGAAAGCCTCCCTATCACTAAAGCTAAGAGTTTATAATTTTATGACTTGTTTTCCTTTCTACTTCTAAACTTATGTCCCTAATTAAAGTAACTAATTCTGTGCAGTGACAGCAAGAGAAGACGATCACTATGCAGCAATTGTTGATGAGAAATATAGAATTAGAGGGCAATGGAAAAAAAAATTGTTCATTCCTAACGCCTCAGATGTTTAACTTTATTAAATTAAATAATATCTCTCCCAAACATCTTTTATTATATGGAATGCTGACAACAGAATTTCCTGTGTCATGATATGTCATCATTCCCCTCTCCATGTTCACCTAAACAGAATATTATTGCGGGGCGAACTTAGTAATAGCTTCAGCCGGCCTGCACAGAAGCCTTTAGATCAGTCTTTTCAATTTAAGAAAGATCTATAACCCATCTTCTATGTGCATAGCACTAGGATTCAAAGACAAAAATGAAATGAATCCCTAATACCTAGTCCAGCACAAAATAAAAGCTTAAATGAGTGTGGAATGATGATTGACTGATTGATATTAGATGGTGTAGGAGAATGAATAGTCAAGGACAACTGCAAGGTTACAAACCTTAATGATTGGAAGGATAGTGTGATGCCTTCAAAAGAAATGGGGAACAAGGGATAGATTTTAGAGGGGATAAAACCCGTTTTAAACTTGCTAAGACTGAAATGTGGTGGCAGAGCCAGATGAACTATGACTGCTGTGATTTATTCCATAATGTCTAGTCTGTGGTTTCTACAGTGCTTCCTATAATTCATGAGACTATATTTCCTATCTAGAATTTTTGTAACTGGAAGAAGTATGATACTTTGCAAGTGAACTGACATTGCTTACTAGAAGACACATACCACATGAACAAATTTATATACACGCCTGTTGATAGGGGAGACACCACTTGCCCACCCATCCCACCTTCTCCAAGTATTAGAATCCTTGAATATTAAAAATTTTGCTCCCTTAAAGAACACTCTTTCCAGTCTCTTTCCAGAAATCCAGCCTATCATTCAAAGAACATCAAAAGAAAGTGGTAAAACACTGAGTACCAAAGTTCTCTCCTGGGAGAAGAAATTCATAAGTCATTCTCCTAGCAAAGGCTAAGCACTTTAAAGATAAAGAGAACTCCTTTGGGATACTTGAGCCCACATTAATTCTTCTTCTTCATACCTATAGAGTTTGAAGTGCTTCCTACTACTGTTTCCTTATACCCCTGAATTAACTGTGTTAAGGGTCCCCCTGAACTTGTTTTCTTGACTTGCCCTATTTTCTAGAAATGAAACCACCCTCAAACTAACAGTGATCTTTTACAACTGAAATCTCTTAAATTCTCAGTGCTCTTGAAGGCAAGTAGGCTACACATTGGCTCTGGCCAGTTGTTCAGCTGAGACCCTTATAGAAAAGCAAAACATCCTCCTTCCATGGTCTTGACATGACCAATCCTCCTGCTCCCTCCTGCTCCCCCTTCCCTACTGTTCTCTTTCTCCTCCTATGTGACTCCCATTTGGGAGAGGACTGCCCTCTATCCCTCCCATGAGACCTCGCCTTTTTGCTGTACCCCATAAATATCCAAGGCTCTGTCCATATTACAGGTTCCTTGGTATGAGTCCCTACTTGTATGTGCCTTTTTCTTGTGATGAATCAAGTTACTAGCCACATCTTGGGGAATCATGATTTTTGATTAACAACTGGCAAAATGTTCCTTGTCTCTTAAAATTTTGACTTAATAATCAAGTGTAGAATTGATACATTTTCCATTTCTGTGCCTTTGTCCAGAATGTTACCCAAGTCTGAAATGCTTTTCCTTCCTCATTTTGACCCTTGGAAGGATAGTGCTTCCTCACAAGTTAGCAGGTACTTAACCACTCCTTGCCGATAAGTATCCCTAGCTCCCCACCAAATTCAGGCTAAGTGCAACCTCCTTCAAGAGGCATTCCTGATTCTCTCTAAGTGTTACTGTATCTCCAATCCCTACCTACAATTAGACTTTGAATCTATTTATTTGTGCACAAACCTCACCGCCATCACTCTGTTCCATCCCCATCCCAGCAAAAGAAGCTTAGCATTTCCAGTGCCTAGCACCATACCTGGCATACAGTAGATACTAAATAGATTTTTCTTAAGGACCAAAATTTGAAATATTAAAAAAAAACTTAATTTTTTGTGAACTTACCAGAATTCAACATCCTTTGGTATTATTTAATTCCTTGTAAATGTTGAATATTTCTAACACATTATGCCTTTTTTAAGCTAGCTTGAGAAAACAACCACCACTAACAATGTTTCTACTATTTAAATTGAAAATTATAAACTTAAAAACAAATTTTTAGAAGCCCATTTATAAATCGAAGTCTGTGGGTGTATGTACAGTTTTAGAGTGTATTTTGTCATAGTTTTAGTCATGTTTGTTTTCAGTCTCTGCTAACATATTAACAATCTTTTACATGATTTCTTACTTCAAAGAAAGAGTATGCACCATACAATACAATAGCTTGGAGATAATATAGTTTACCAGGAATCATTACAATGTTCACAACCTGTTAATTTGAAAACGTTTCCTAGAAAACCAGAAGCATGATCTTACACTAGGTTACAGGTTCTTTTTTTTACATTCAATCAAATCCATGTTACACAGACTAAATAAGATTAATCTATTAAGCCACTGAGTTTTATTTTATTCATCATAAGAAAAGAATGAGGAGTATAACAAATAAACCAAGAGACCAAACTCATTTTCCACGTACCATAAAAACATGAGTACTTGGTAACAATTTGGAAGATCCCTATCTTTATTATTTTTTCCCAGATTATTTTTTTTTCAATCCACAAAAGTCGGCTACTCTCCCTCTCAGCTCTTACTTCTCCACTACCATTAAGGAAGCAAGAAAATCTCCCACTCAATGGCAACAGAAGAAAGACAAAAAGCATGCAGAGTTAAGTGAAATAAGTTCCTGAAATGTCCATGTCCAAAAAATGAATCAATCTGCACTGAGTGCATCACTTCTCATCATGTCTCACAGGGGGTAAGATGTTTGATTATGAATCCTCTGGCATGGTGATTGGTCATTGTGTTCAAAAGAGTCCCTAAGTCTTGGAAAGGTGCTTGTCTTTATAATATTGCTACTGAATAATTTTTTCTCTGGGTTCCACTTCACTCTCTATCAGCTTGTTCAAGACTTCCCAGTTTTCTCTGAAACCATCCCCTTCATCATTTCTTACAGTACAAGAGTATTCCATCACATTTATTTAACATAACTTGTTCAACCAGTCCCCAATTGATTGGCATGCTCAAAATTTCACCAATGCAAAGTAAGTTCCTATAATTATCATTGTGCATATGGGCCCTTTTACTCATCCTTTGAGTAAACAACCATCACTAACAATGTTTCTACTATTTAAATTGCAAATTAAAAACTTAAAAACAAATTTTTAGAAGCCCATTTATAAATCGAAGTCTGTGGGTGCATGTACAGTTTTAGAGTGTATTTTGTCATAGTTTTAGTCAGGTTTGTTTTCAGTCTCTGCTAACATACTAACACTCTTTTACATGATTCAAAGAAAGAGTCTGCACCATACAATACAATAGCTTGGAGATAATATTATAGTCTATATATATATATATATATATATATATATATATATATATAGTTTATATCTTTTTGTATATGGACCTATAAGCTGTATGACTGGGTCAAAGAGTATGCATACTTTAATAGTTTTTAGGGCATAATTCTAAACTGCTTTTCAGAAGGACTAGACTAGTTCACAGCTCCACCAGAAGCACATTAATGTGTCTGTTTTCCCACAGATCCTCAAAAATTTATCACTTACTTTTTTTTTTTGCAACTTTACCAATCTAAGAGATACAAGAAGGCCCTTGAGGCTGTTTTAATTTGAAGTTCCCTAATTGTTAGCAATTCAGAGCATTTTTTTAATATAGCTATTAACAGCTTTTCATGTGTCTATTTATAGTTTGTATTTCTTTCCCTGAAAAATGTCTATTCATATCCTGTGTTTGTCAAATAGATACTATCTTTTTTTCCTATAAATTTGAATTGAGGGTCATTATTTATTTACAATGATGTAATAAATTTCTTTTCTGGCAAGTCAATATTTTACTTTGTTAAATAATTTAAATTTTGCTATATTTGTCTTAGCTGATGAAAAATACCTAGAAAACAGGGAAAATTGGCTCAAGTGTCAGATAAATTAGTAAAAAATATTCTTGCATTTCTTTAAAGTAAAATAGTTACTGTCTTTATAAAACACTACATATTAATATATTTTTCCAACATACATAAAAGTGTTGCCATTTGTAGTAAGGGATGTCATATATGAATGCACGTAATAACAGATTCATTTCAAATAATCAAAATCATTCAATTATCCAAATGAGTTTCTGAAGTGCAATTACTTTCTGTTACCTGTCGTAAGGTTCGTGCAACTAGGCTTTCCAATACAGGTCCTCTGTCTTCGTGTAGCAGATGCACTTCATCAAGAATCAGAAGCTTTACAAGTTGGGAAAGGGCTACATCTCCAACACTCTTTCTTGTCACTACATCCCATTTTTCAGGTGTAGTTACAAGCATCTATAAAGGAATGAGAAAAATCAATCAAAGGGAAGAATAATTCCCATTAACCTGTAGCGAATACTGTCTTAGTATTATCAATAAATAGGATTCTGTCAACCATAATCAAGTAATAATGGCTACCTTTAAATAAAACCTAATACCTATGAGGGATAAATTCAGGATATGTTAAAAATGTCTTTAAATTCTACATTGTATATACACACACGATATCTATCTACACACACACATGCATACACACACACATATATATATATGTACATATATGTATACTCATCAAATTCTAAAGAACTTAAAAGTAAAAATTTGTTTCTAGCTTTCATATTTAGATGCAAATTTAACCCTGTAAAGAAGGCTTTCTTATTAGAATATCATAACCCTGTATCTTTGAGAATGTTGAAATCTTAAGCCAAACTACAATTTACAAGACTGAGAGAAAGCAAAGTAATTGCCAGGTAAAAAACATTTACTTGCTATCACTTTAAGCAAAATTTTAAAAAATCCAAGAATCCATTTGAAATTTTCATTAATACTCTCATTATAATGGTATATGCTACAAGGACAAAGGCTATATATATACTTCAATACTTAAAGGAGCTGGGGTTACAATGCATGTAGGCTACCTGTTAGAATTTTATAGACTTTATGGAGAGTTATTATAAACAAAAATTACTACAAATATCCTCTCCAAATTTAGTTACATAACTCTTAGACAACAGAAATAAAAGCTGTATTGAAGTTTGTACTTAAAGCCTTTCATCTTGGTACAATCTACCAGAGGGTGAACTCTACTTGGTCAAGAATACAGGTTCCCATCATGATGCTAAAATGTACATAAGGATTTTGCTAGAGTGTATTGTTACAAAGAAAGGACTTATTCCTAAAATACATACACATTGTGTATAAACTGTTATACTGCAAAATAACATGCATGTCAAAGAACCACTGATTAAGCTCTACTACTTCTACCAACAAATATGTAAAAAGGGAAAAAGGGAAAAGAAAAGATGTGTCAAAGCTAAAATATTAAGATGAAATTAAACAGACTATAGAATATGAAGAGACCTTAAAGACATATACTTTGCTTGCTGAATAATGCTATTTGAAAAGATTAACAATTATTATATGAAATATAGTATACAATTTGCCATGGGAGCTATATCACATCCGTATTCATATCAGACCATATGCCATATGTCTATATCCCTAATGAACCATAGCAGTGAGATCACAAGGGTAAGAATAAATTCTTTTAACTAGAAAGCAGGAATTCTGCTTTAGTTACTATAGTTGTGGAAGTATATAACACAGGTCACATCTATATAAAAACCACATAAGATTAAAATGCTGTATCTGTTTTTCCTTTTTCTGAAACAAATTATAATTACAAAAAGTATGCCTTCTATCACAAAGTGGAAAAACAGATGAAAATCGCCTAAACATTTATTAGAATGAAGATGGAGGTGGGGGAGAAAAGAGAAACTGACACTTATAGTAAGATCCCTGAAAAAGATAACTTCACAAAGATTTCTTAAATTAGATCCTCCATTTAGCATTAGAAAATTTAAATTAGGTCCTCCAACTAGTAGACAAAAAAGCAAATCAAAATTTTTTTTAATACCTATGGTATCTTATCTTGCAGGGAAACTAATAAAGTATGCGTGAGAAGAGGGAGCCAAGTGAAAATTCCAAGAAAAACATCTAAGAAGCTATGAAATACCACCTAAATGGGTTGTGACTTTACGTTATAAAATCATTTATGTAAAAGACACATTAACTTATCACAGTTGGTAAATATCCTACAAATAAACAATGATATTTTATCAATAGGGCCGTCAAATTACTATAGGATCCATTGTTGTTTACTGTAGCATAGATTGTTTCTAACATAGTCATGCCCAAGTATATCACTACTATTAGATAGTCAGACTGATTCTTATTATACCAGGCAACTAGGTGGTGCAATGACTTGGAGAAAGGAATACCTGAGTTCAAATTTGACCTCGGATACTTAATAGCTGTGTGACTCTAGTCACTTAACCTTAATCTGCTTCAGCTATCTCTACTAAAAAGGGGAATAAGAATAAGCAGCTACCTGACAGCATTGTTGTAAGGATCAAATGAGATAATATTTGTAAAGCACCTAGCACAGTGCCTGGCACATATTAGATGCTTTTTCCCCTTCCCCTTTTTGTACTAAGGTGATTTTCTAACCAAGACAATTTGTGCTCAAGAGAAATAAATGAATAAATAAATAATAAGTATTTATTAAACACTTAACTATATCAAAAGCACTTGTTATGCACTTGGAAAACAAATACAAAAGCAAGGTGGTCCCTGAGCCTAAAGAATTCACATTCTAATTGTCTAATAGATAAAACATAGGAAATCTATGGGAAAAGAAGTACATATATGTGTGTATATTTTTGATAACATTATGTTTAAGAATAACACCAGAAGAACACCTAATTTGATGTAATAAAATAGTATTATTTGGACTGTAGTTTCTAGGATAAAAATGGTCATATATAAGTTAATATAATCATTACATTTAATAGCTACAATTGTAGATGAGAGAATAGCTTGACAAATTTTTCAAAATCCAGGTTTACGTTACAAGATATACAAATTTCACTCAACCTGTAGAATCAAACAATTCTAAATATTATAATAGAAAGAGTAAATCTAAAATGTCATACCTGTTTATGAAGCTAATGTTCTCACTCACTATGGGTAGACCACACCTTGATAAACCAGTGTCGGCTCTAATGTGGATAGCTCTCATAAATATATTTAATAATAATATTCACTAAATACTTGACCCTGGGAATGCTATAATGAACACACACATATATGTGTGTATATATGTATGCTTACATATACATTTTTATCTTAGTATCAACTCTCTCCTTTGCATTTTAAAACTTTCGTTCCTCTGCTTTCGATTTGCATGAATGTGTACTCAGTTACAGAGCATTAGGATTTCAGAAGTATGATCTATTTATATTTAGGTCAAGGATGACAGTTTTCAATTAATGGTAAATAAAAATTAACTGGAAAATATTCAGGTACAAAAGTATTTTGACTTATGAGATTTGCTCAGATATCCAACTGCATTTATGCCAAAACAGAAAGAAAACTGGTCATTTGTCATTCCCTCTCTCCTCCACCATGTGTATGTATGCATGTGTGTGTGTTTAGACATGTAAACACATATACAAATACATGTGTGTATACACACATAATTAGATATATGTTTATAGTAATTTTACATTTTTCATAATATCTATTGTATATCAGAAATGCATATATAATTAAAACAACACTTAAGAAATTAATAGGAAAATACTAAATGCAACCTATACTTTGAAAATGAACTTTTTAGAAAAGACCTCTCTTAGTTAAAAGATATGAGAGCTAAAAATGAAAGGCATATTCCTTTTTACTATTAACAAACTTAGTCAAAAGTGCATACAACTAATAAACAGTCATTAAATCAACATTTTGTGGTCATTAAGATTAATAACACGTGTAATTTTACTATATTCAAATAATTGGCAGTTTTTGCCACTTTCTGTTTTCTTAAAGCAGAGAACAACATAAAAAGTTCTAAATATCAACTACTAATTTTACAAGGTAAACACTATACAGATTCCTAGCCTCATTTCTATGAAATGACTGTAAGATAATACCCATTTTGGGATTTCAGCCCAAAAGGATATTAACAAAAGAATCAGTGATGACTCAGTGATTTCCCCCTCTTCTCTTTTCACACTTCAGAATGGGATTCTGGAGCATAATCTCATCCCTGAGTACCTCTTTTGTCTACAGTAAACTCTGTTTTCTCTGTCACCCATATGGAAATGGTTTGGCTCATGGTGGACAGATTTGCCTGAGGTTATTTTACAATATGACACACATAAATATTTTCATCATACAATACCAATGTTACTCCATCAAAATATTATATACATTGGCATTCTGAAATTCTAAACAGGAGTAATTAAAAATTACTTAAATTTGTATCCAAATGGATCCCATATTTCCAAGTGCAAGTAAGTAACTGACTAGGTCTTTCTTAATTAGAAAACAAGAGAGGGGAGATGTGATTCAATTATATGGTGACTGAGAGAAAAATATTCATAAATTTCTACTGCATAGTGAATACCTGGTAATTGTGTTAGGAAACCAAGGATACAGTTTCTCTTGAAGTTATATAGTTTCTCTTGAAGTTATACCTTACTAATCTAATAAATTATCTAACTGATAGATTATAGCACTTGAAGATTTACAAGAAATGTGTATATATTATTTCATTAGATCCTTACAACAAGTGGTGAGGTCAGTACTATTATTATCTCCATTTTACAGGTGAGGAAACCAAGACAAAAAGAGGTTATGTGACTCGCCCAGGTTCACACAGTTTACGAATGTCTGGGACAGGATTTGAACTCAGTTTTCCTAAGTCTGGCAAAATATCAACTGTGTCATTGACAGCCTATTTTTCTGTCAATATTTAAATGTTTCCCCTCTTAATTATAAAGAAAAGTGTACCTTACAATTTTTGTAAGTTAATAGTAGAAGGTATTTGTAAATTAATAATGGGAGCTATAATGCAACTGGTAAATTATTTAAATATAAAGGAAATATTTATATTTAAATATAAACAATAAAAATTAGTTTTTATTCATTTATTTGTTGTTTCTATTTATAAGTAAATGATATTTAGGAGCCTCTATGCTAAAGACAGAAATGTGAATAAATTCTGGGTTTTTTCTTTCTAAAAATAAAAGGCTAAAAACTTTTAAACAGATATATAGATGGTTCTCCTGATCAACTGATATAGAATGGAGGTACTGAAATGGAAACATACTATTAATATCATGATCATGTCTCCTGATAAACTTTTCTAGTCTCCTATCAACTTGGGTACATAGCTCAAGGCTAAGTTCTGCAGTGTTCAAAGCAGGCTGAAATTGAGGTCAGAATGATTTGGACTCTAATGCCACCTCAAATATTTACTACGTGTTTAAACATAGATGAGTCACTAAAGCTAAGCCTCAGTGTCCTCATTTTTAAGATGAGGATAATAATGCCTATAGTATCTAACTCACAGGGCTGCTGTGATCAAATGAGATAATATATGTAAAATAACTCTGGTGCTCTATGTCTTTTTTGTTTTGTTATAGGCATAACTTTTGGACCTCTATTAATAACAGTGGTAACAATGGACATCTTTGCTCTATCCCATCTTTTTTTTCTATTGAGGGAGGAGGGTAGGGCAATTGGGGTTAAGTGACTACTTGCTCAAAGTCACACAGCTAGTAAGTGTTAAGTGCCTGAGGTCATATTTGAACTCAGGTCCTCTTGAATCCAGGGCTGGTGCTCTATTCACTGAGCCACCTAGCTGCCCCATCCGCTGTATTTAGGGGAAAATTCTCCAGTGTTTTTCCATGAGAAAGGATAGCTCTTGGTTTTTAAATGATATTGTTTAAAAAGGTCAATTTATTCCTAAGTTTTCTAGTGCTTTTATTTTTATTTTATTAAAGACTGGGTCTACAGACCCAATTCTATTAGTGAATGGCACAGGAGCTTTGATTAACTCTGTTTTCAATTTGGGTCAGTTATTCTTCCTTAGGTAACCTGATGTCCTCTTCTCCCCGGGGCTTACTATACAGATACTGACTTCAGTGTGGATATCCAAGTGGCATAGCCTACAGGAGCTCAGCATATTAGTAATGAAACCTGAATATTCCTCTGTATTGACAAGCTAACAGGCACTCAAGATTTGGAAAGAAAAAGAATGCCTTTCCACAATTTTCTGTAATTCCTGTGGAACTGATTAGACTTTTAAGACAAAGAGAAAATAGCAATCCCAGAATGTTTAAGCCAAAAAAAAAAAAAGGCTTTGGGCAACATTCAAGTCTATATTAACTAATGTATAGTTATCTCTCCTACATCATGGGGTTTAAAGGAACACAGCACTCTGTGATATGGAAAATCCACATAAAAATTTTTGGCCCTCCCTTCATACCAGAGAAGTTTGAACTATTATGGCATTAAAAGATAAAATATGTTGATGTTATACAATATTATACCTATACTTTATGCATTTCTGACTTTCCAAACTTTTTCTGTGTTGTCTGCTGGCCTTCACAAGTTGTCTGCACCTTCAGCAAAACTCCCCCAAAATTCTGCTCTCTAACTTTCTGGTAGGGCAGGGAGGGTCTCCCTATCCCAGCCCCCTGTACATCTTGATTCCTACTAAATTCTAGATTCTTTCAGTTCCTCCCTTGTCACCCACCCCTGCTGGAAGGACAACCAATTCAATACAGGCTGTGTAGGTGTGATTATACAGGACATCTTCATAGTGGACATATTGTGACAGTGATCATATGTCCCTCCTTCCTATCCCTCCCCCCTTGTTCTGTTCTCTACCCTGTCCCTGACCCTTTATTGAAGTGTGAGCATCCAGCATCCCTCCCCCAGACCCTGCCCTCCCCTCCGTCATCCCGCCTTTCATCCCCACGCCCCGTACCGTCATGTGTGGCATGATGTCCATTTTAGAGTTGATGCCATTTCTTCCCTAAGCCAGATTCGATGAGAGTAAATGAAAGTAAAGTTGTAACAG
>JAQQSW010006541.1:0-13927 GCA_028646575.1 Pseudocheirus occidentalis | reverse complement strand
CCCCGCACGTGCCTTCCCCTCTAAGCATGCGCAGGTGTGCCAGCCACCAACTACGTCTAGGATGAGTCACTAGGGTTTCCTTGTGCCTGTGCAGGTCTGTCAGCCAGCAATTTCTGCTCATGAGTCGGGAGATAAGCCTGACAGCCTGAGGAGCCTGCGTGTTTAGACACGGTTGGGGCTAGCACGTGCTTCCTGCGCAGGCAGAAAAGACGAGAAGCATCACTATGGGCATTTCAGCGTGAGGAGCGGGTGGAAAAGTGATGACGGGGTGAGGGGTGCAAAGCACTTTGGAGGCAGGAAGGAGAAAGCTGTGTGGGATACCCTAGGTGGGGTTGTGAGCCTTAGGGCACAAGGAGAGGGGGGATGAATCTGGGGGTGCCCCTGTGGGTGGGGGCTGCGGGGCACCGTGTGCCTCTTGCTAGAAGGCCCTCCCTTCCCACCTTCTGAGCTCGCTCCATCGAGGGGGACCCCCTCCCTCCCTGGTGCCTCCCGCTCCCCTCCTCCTGAGGTGGCTTTGCACCTGCTTTGTATACGTGTGTTATATTAGTACAGGCGCGTAGAAGGTGACCTCCTTGGAAGCAGAGGCAGCCTCGTTTTCATTTTGGGGGGCTAACTCACATGCTTCTCTATTGCATTCCGGACCTTCTTTCCTCCTTGTTCTGTTCCTTGTCCCTGCAGCTCCTCCTGTGCTTCAGGATGGAAGTTTGTCCCCCTCAGTCTAGCAGATATTGGGGAAGGGTCTCCCGGCAGACCAGGGGGCTTCCCTACACCCCAGAAGGGAGTGTATTTCTGTGGGGTTGTCCCATGGTAGGATCAGGGTTGGGCCCATGTGAAATCACCCTGGGATGTAGGTGGGCTTGAGTCCTTATGAGATCCCCAGAAGGTCATGGGAAGTTTGGGGTCAAATTTCAGATTGGTGAGTGGTTGGGATGGTTTCTCAGAGCACTTTGTGGGGAAGAGGTTCATAAATTGTGGTAGTTGCTGTGTATTCTTAGGTTTCTCCCTGGGAGTCATGGACCTTAAGTCATCATTGGGCAGTTAGCTCATGGGGTGTGAGATGCCATTAATAATTATGCATGCCTATTAAGGGGCATGAGGATGCCCAAGTTTTTATGGTCTCACCCCATATGGAAGGCGGGAATCACAAGTAATCAGGGGATTTCTCTGGAACCTACATCCCAGGGTGATTGGATGGGGCAAACAAGTCATTGTGGGGTGGGCTGCAGAGTGCAGCCCACTCTGGATGGGCTGCAGCTCATTTGTGTTTGAAAACACATGTGTTTGAAAAAAATCTCATGAGTATTTACAAGACTTGCTCTGTTTGACCCTGGAAGACAGAATGAGAAGCTGTGGGTGGATGCTGTCAAGAGAGAAATTTAGGTTTAAAGTAAAGAACAACTTCTCCCAAAAGGAGGTGAGTCACCTCAGGAGATAGTGGAGTGGGGCATCCCTCCCTGGGAGCAGAAGGCAAAAGCTGGGTCATTTGTTGCGTGTGTAGTAGGGGAGGGGGATTCTCAGGTGGGTCAGTTGAGCTAGCAGGTAGCTGACAGCATTAAAATGTAGTAACAGCACATTCCATAAGGAAATAGCGAAAATGTCAGGGTCACAAATTGGTGTGACTGGAAGGATGGTAGATCTGTAACCATTTCCTCAACAGTTGTGAAAAGTTCAGAAAAGGAAGGAGGAGGGCTTTGAGGAAAACATACTGAGTTCAGTTGTGAGACATGTGGATGTCTCTGGGACGTACAGCTTGAAAAACCCAGGGGAGAGATAGGTTGTCTGCAGAGCTGTGTTTGTGGAGATAATAGTTAAATCCATGGAAGCCAATGAAATTACGAAGAGAAGTGTATAGAGGGAGGAGAGAGAGGGCCTAGGTCAGCACTGTGGGGAGCAGCCTCGTTTGGGACGTGCTATGAATGATAAGCCGGCAGAAGGGATAGGAGAGAGGTCAGACAGGCTGGAAGAACCCAGAGAAGACTTTGGGAGGTAGGGTGCAAACAATGTCAGATGTATCAGTGAGGTCAATAAGGATGAGAATGGGGCAGCTAGGTAGCACAGTGAATAGAGCACCGGCCCTGGAATCAGGAGGACCTGAGTTCAAATCTGACCTCAGACACTTAACTGTGTGACCTTGGGCAAGTCACGAATGAATGAATGAGTGAGTGACCTTGGGCAAGTCACGAATGAATGAATGAGTGAATGAGTAAATAAATAAGGACGAGGACTGAGAAATGAGCTTGGTTGGGACATGCTGAGTTTGAGGTGCCTACAGGATATTGAAGTCTAGGGGTCTAACAGGCAGTTGGTCAGTCAGCAAGCATTTTATTAAATGTTTATTTAAAAGGTGTCGGGCACTGTGCTGCGTGCTGAGGATACAAGTACAAATAAACTGAAAGACAGATACGTGCCTCTGAGCCTGAACAAGAAAGCTGCAAAGAAGGTGTATGGGGGAGGTGCCGGAGGGGGGAGAAGGCACCAGTGTGAGAAAGTGCAGAAGTGGGGAGAAGAGTGGGCTGGGCCCCCTCCTTCAATGACGCCCTGGAGCCCATGGCCTGCCCTCCGGGCAGAGGTCCATTCAAAGGGACAGCACTGGACAGATTTAGTCTTGCAAAATGATGAGGTTTCCCAATAATGAATTTCCTGGGGAAGGAAGGCAGGATGGAGAAATATAAAGTCCCAAAGCAGGGTGGGTCATGGGGGGAACGCTGTGTCGGGCCCTTCCTTCAATGAAGGCCACAGGAGCGCACAGCTTGGGGGGTGTCTTCGGGCCCTCTTAAATTGATTAAGAAACTTCACGCCTCCTTAAGGAATCAGGAAGTTAACGTTTTCTTCAGTCTGGCTAATCAGCATCTGAAAAACAGCGCACACACTTTAGAAGGTGCAAAAGACCCACCCCTGACTCCTCACCCAGCAATCCTCCCTTCCAGCCTGCAATCTGGTCCAGCAGGTTGGAGGGAGGCAGCTGACTAGAGACCTGCTGAACCCCTCCTCCTGGCTTGCCCCCTCCCAACTAAGGATGGCTAACCTGGCAGAGGGATATTCCGGGGCCAGAAGACAGAAGAGCTGTTGGAGATTCTGAGACAGTGAGGCCCTAGGTGCTGAAGGAAGTTCCTGGATGAGCCAGCCGAGGCATTGGTCTGAGGCCCAGGAAGTCAGGAGCAGACATGGAAGGATTTCAGTGTTTCCTCATGGTTCTCCTCTTTGTCAAACCTCTCCTTAGATCCTCATGCATAGGATGTCTTTTACTTACAAGTGCACAGTGGTTAGGTGGTGCAGTGGGCTTGGAATCAGGAGGACCCGTCTTCCCGAGTTCAAATCACTCCCTAGCTGTGTGACCCCGGGCAAGTCACCCTGTTTGCCTCAGTTTCCTCATCTGTAAAACAAGTGGGAGAAGGGAAATGGCAAAGTGCTCTGGTATCTCTGCCAAGAAAACCCCAAATGGGGTCACAGAGAGTCAGACATAACTGAAAAACAATTGTAAATATCCCCTGAGGCTCTGTCTTGGCCTTTGTTATCTTCTCTTTCTATGTTCTTTCCATAACCTTAGCAGTTTCCACAGATCTCCACAGTCTGCAAAATGAGGGGCACCTCAAACTCAGCATGGCCAGAACACAAAGCACAATTCATTATCTCCCCTCCCCGCCCCCAACCCATACCTCTGCCTATTTCTGTCAAAGGCCCTACCTTCCTTCTAGGCTCCCACGGTTGTAACCTTGACTTTCTCTTCAATTTATTATTGTCTCTTGCTCCCAAATCTTTCCATGTCTTCCACCACAATCTCTCTGTCTCTCTCTCTCTCCCTCTCTGTCTCTGTCTCTCCCCCCCTTTCTCTCTCTCTCTCTCTCTCTCTCTCTCTCTCTCTCTCTTTCTCTCTCTCTCTCCCTTTCTCTCTCTCTCTCCCTTTCTCCTTCTCCTCCCTCTCCCTCCCCCCTCTTTCTCCCTCTTTCCCTCCCCCTTCCTGTTCTCTCTACTCAGACATTCACCATCTAAGTCAGGCCCTCATGACATCTTGCCTAGATTTTTGCAGTGACCTCCCAATCCCTGCTTCAAGTCTTTGCATATTCCAGACCATACTGCTGCCAAAGTGGCTTTCCTTAAGGGCAGATCTGAGCGTGTTATCTCCCTCCACAGTAAACTGCTGTTGTGAGTAGTGTTTGGGATGAAAAATACCCTTCATCCTTAATTTAATAAAAAAAAATAAACACAGAGATCTCTTAAGATAAGAACAGGAGTTTATTCTCTTCCCCAGGAGAAGAGGGCAGTCTTCCCCATGACTCATCATGGAGAAGAGGCAAGTTACAAAAGACAGTGCATGAAATTAATAACTTAGTCAAGCCCCCTTTTCCGACTGTTTCCTCTCTCATTGGTGGAGAGGCATACTTCACCAAATTCTTCCCAACTGGGACAGCAAGAAAAGAGGAGGGGGAGGGTCCCACCAAGGCAAGAAAACAGACAAAGGAAGGTAAAAGTGATTGACAGCAGCAATGGAAGAGGGGGGAGGAAGGGAAGGTTAACAACCCCAAATTGAGAAGTTTTCACTCATCTTATACAGTAGTAATAAGTACCCCACTGGGGACCCAACTGGTCAGTTCCATTCAGGCCACTCAGCTCCTTTCTTCCTTCTTTCCTTCTTTCCTTTTTTTCTTCCTTCCTTCCTTCCTTCCTTCCTTCCTTCCTTCCTTCCTTCCTTCCTTCCTTCCTTCCTTTCCCTCTTCTTCTTCCTCTCCCTCCCTGATCTCTTTCTGTCCACAAAGGAAATCATACTCTTACCTGCAGGTACTCTTCCCAAAGGAATATAAATTTTGATCGTTGAAACCTTGCAAGATATCTTGGGGTTTACAATCTAGATTTCTTTTTTAAAGACCATATCTGAAACCTAAAGCTGACCCTCACTGATCAACCAACAACAGGTCCCAGCTCAAGCCTACTTTGGTCATTGTTTGGGTTTTGATGGCTCAGAATGAATGTAAATAGCAATTGCTGCCTCATTTCTTGTCTAGCCTTCATCTCTGAATGGACGTTGCCTCAGACAACATGGAAAGACCTTAGCTTCAAAAGGCCAAGGTCTCCCACTGCATTGGGGGCCATCTCCAGTCTTCCTGATACATATTTTGCCAATGGACTCAGACGGCTCCAGAGGAGCGAGTGAGGGTGGTGACTTTGCACATACCCGCCTCACCTAAATCCGATTCACTTGCAGTTCATGGCATCACCTTCTTAAACTCATGGCCATCTTTGAGAATGAAAAACAAACAGCAATAGAAAGGGAGAGACCAGGGTCGGCTGGGTGGAGCAGTGAGTGGAGCACCAGCCTTGGAGTCAGTAGGACCAGGGTTCAAATCCGGCCTCACACACTTAACACTTACTAGCCGTGTAACCTTGGGCAAGTCACTTAACCTCAAACTGCCCTACCCTCAAAAAAAAAAAAAAGGAGAGACTTACTAGCCCTCTAGAGTAGGGAGGGAGTATTAATGGATAGGACTTTCTTGTCTTCTGTGCTATCTCCACTCCTTAAAATTCCTCACTAGCTGTTCTCTTTCCTCTGGTTGCAGAAAAAGAGCCATCACTACTCTTCACTAGACACAGTCCTTCTCCCCTGTACCAATGATCACTCCTGACTTCTCCTGGACCTTGTCCTGGCAAACATCCCCTCTCTCTTATACATCTCCAATCTTCCCAGCTGCCTACCAACATGGTCAAGTTTCTCCAGTCCTAAAATATCATTCGTTTTGGGCAGCTAGGTGGCACAGTGAACAGAGTCAGGAGGACCTGAGTTCAAATCCAACCTCAGACACTTAACACTTACTAGCCATGTGACCTTGGGCAAGTCCCTTAACCCCAGTTGCTCCTCCAAAAAGAAAATATCCTTCCCTCAACCCTTCTGAGTTATTGTGCTTCAGTATTCCCCCATGTTACCAAACTTCTTGAAAAAATTCTCTCTGTCCCATTTCATCACTTGCTCGACTACTTGCAATCTACCTTCTGCCTCATCCCTCTACTAAAATTGCCCTCTCAGGGGTTATCAAAAATCTAATTGTTGAATTCTTGGCTTTTTAAAAATATTTCACATTTCTACTCTCTGCAGCATTTAACGGAGCAGGTTAACCACCCTTCTTCCCACTTGGCAGCAGAGATGCTGTGTGGCAATGATTCTCTTTTATTTCTGACCACTCATTTGCCTACTTTACTGGGTCCCAGGCTTTTTGCAATAGCCTCTTAACCCATTTCTCTGCTTCTAGTACCTTCATTCTCTAGTTCATCTTCCAAAGAGCTGCCAAAACGAGGCTTGACAAAACACAGATTTTATATCATCTCCCTGCTTCTATTCTCAGTGTCATTCCCTATACTCACACTAAAAAAAATCTTTAGTAGCCCTTAATTACTTCTCAGATGTGTAACCTCAGATGTGGTTCAGGACCTACCTAAGACTTTCAGCTCACATTAATTGGGTCCACTCTTGGGTGCTGACCTCAGAAGGTCATTATCTCTCTGGCTCATTACCTCACTTTGCCCTGGGAAAATCTCCAAGCGTAGCTTACGCCTAGGTCTGCACAAATGTAGACAATAGGGTTCCTACCTCCTATATGAACCACTAGGTAATAAATGTATATTAGGTCTAGGGCAGCCTTCATCTTACCCCACAGAAAGTGCATAAGATGTAAAAGATTTCCTGAAGCCCCTAAACAGACATGGATAACCTAAAATCAAAAGACAAGGAGTCCACAAGCAGATACAAGCCCTTACGCTTGGATTTTCATTAGGAAACCTGTCACATTCTTGTAATCACACAAAGTCTCACATAATTCTTCCCAAAGTTTGAGTGCCACCCTGTCATTTGAATTCTCTCTGGAAGGCAAACCCTTTGGGGTCTGCTAAGTAAATGGGCAGCTCTTTTCCCACTAGACCAACACTGTTAAAATAGTTTACTGTAATGGGGATGGGTTGTAAGGTCCAGATCCTTTGCTTCCCCAAGGCCTAGTTTTAAACTCTTACTATTCCTTTAACTTCAGAGACAACATAAATGATGCTTTTCTTATTCTAAAAAGCATATCGCCGTGGAAATCTTTTTTCTACAAGGTCTGGTCCCCAATCTCTCAAATTCTGGGTTATTGTTGAGACGACCCCTAGGTTTGGAACTGATCAAGAAATCTCTATTCTCTGTCTAGAAGGCTAAATTCTGGAGCCATTCTGCCTAGGAAATTTCCCTTCTCTGACAAGAAAATTGACTTACAGAGCCTTTGACCTTGAGATTATTTACAAGATACTACCTCCCAAAGACAGGTGTTGTTGCTAAGGAGATATCTCTTCTTTAACTAAAAAATTGGATTCTGGGATCACATGGCCTCAAAAATAGAAATCCTCCCTTACACAGGGTTTGGGTTTGGAAATATTGTTTATGAACTCCCTGATTGAGCTAAGTAGGCAAGTTCATGTCTACTTCCTCAGGAACTTTCTCATTGCCCCAGCTTCTGCCATCTTTTGAGCTGAAAAAAAAACCTTTCCCTGGTCACCAGGCTCTGACCTGTGCCCTGAAGGTTGGAGGTGAATACCTTTCACTTTGTTCCCAAGGCAGAACTCATCAGTCCCCATTACTATGTGTCTGCCTCTTTTAAAAATACTATTATATTTTTTCCCACTTGCATGTAAAATCAATTTTAACATTTGTGGGTTTTTTTCAAATTTTGAGTTCCAAATTCTCTCACTCCCTCTCTCCTCCCTCTTCCCTGGGACAGTAAGCAATTTGATAGAGGTTTTACATTTGCAATCATGCAAAACATATTTCCATAATAGTCATTCTATGAAAGAAAACACAGACCAAAAAAAAAAAGCCACCAAAAAAATGAAGTGAAAAAAAGTGTGCTTCAATCTGCATTCAGACTCCACCAGTTCTTTCTCTAGAAAATGGTAGTAATCTTTATCGTGAGTCCTCTGGAACTGTCTCGAATCTTTATGTTGCTGAGAATAGCTAAATTGTTCACAGTTGGCCATCGTGCAATGTTGCTGTTACTGTGTACAATGTTCTTCTGGCTCCACTCACTTCATTCTGCATCAGTTCATGTAAGTCTTCCCAGGTTTTTCTGAAATAATCCTGCTCATCATTTCTTACAACACAAATAGTATTCCATTACAATTATATACCACAACTTGTTCAGCCATTCCCCAATTGATGGACATCCCAGCAATTTCCAATTTGTTGATACCACAAAAAGAGTTCCTATGAATATTTTGTACAAATAGGTCCTTTCCCCCTTTTTTTCTGGATCTCTTTGGGATAACTAGTAGTGGTGTTTTCTGGGTCAAAGGATATGCACAGTTTTATAGCCCTTTGGGCTTCTTTCCAAATTGTCCTCCAAAATGATTGAATCAGTTCACAACTTAACCAACAACACATTAGTGTCCCAATTTTTTCACATCCCCTCCAACATTTGTCATTTTGCTTTTCTGTCATGTTAGCCAATCTAAGTGTGAGGCGGCACTTCAGAGTTGTTTCAATTTGCATTTCTCTAATCAATAGCAACATTTTTTTCATATGACAATAGGTAACTTATAAATTTGACTCAGTTCTCTACATATTTTAGAAATGAGACTTGTATCAAAGATACTTGCTGCAAACATTTTTGTTTACATTTTTGTTTGCTGTAGACTTTCTGCTGTCTTTCTAATCCTGACTGCATTCATTTTGTTTATGCAAACATTTAAAATTTTAGTATAACTAAAATTATCCATATTACATCTCATAATGCTCTCTTTCTCTTGTTTGGTCATAAATTCTTTCCTTCTCCATAAATCTGACAGTTAAACTATTTCATGCTGCCCTAATTTGCTGATGATATGCCTTTATGTTTAACTCATGTATCCATTTTGGTCTATACCTAGTTTCTGCCTAACTGTTTTAGAGATTTTTTCCCAACAGTTTCTGTCAAAAAATGAGTTCTTGTCACAAAAGTCTTTGGGTATATCAAACACTAGATTACCATGGCCATTGATTTCTGTTTCTTGTGTACCTAATCTATTGCACTGATCCACCACCACTCTTTCTTAACAAGTAGCAGATTATTTTGATGATTACTACTTTATAATACAGTTTGAGATCTGGTAGGGCCAAACTACCCTCCTTCACATTTTTTGTTCTTTGATTCCCTTGATATTCTTGATCTTTTGTTTTTTCCAAATGGATTTGTTTGCTATTTTTCTAGTTCTGTAAAATAATGTGTCTGGTTCTTAATAAATGCTTGTTGACTTCTGGAGAGCAGACTGTGCCCATGAGCACACACGAGCTCTGCTGCCTCTGAGGAGGGAAGATAGCAAACACAGAAGACAAAAGCAACTGTACTTGGCCATGGGCAAGTATGCTGCTGGAGGCTGGAATTTGGTTCTCTTCCACTGGGCAGAGAATGATGACTGTATCTTCTTAGTTTATCTTTCATCCTGACTCAGATTTATTTGCATGCTAAGTCAGGGAAAAGTGGATATGGCTCTGGCCATGGAGTCGTCTTTTTTTTTTTTTTTTTTTTTGCTTTTTTTGGAGAGGGGAAGGCAGGGCAATTGGGGTTAAATGATTTGCCCAAGGTCACACGGCTAATAAGTGTTGAGTATCTGAGGTTGGATTTGAACTCGGGTCCTCCTGACTCTAGGGCCGGTGCTCTATTCACTGCACTACCTAGCTGCCCCAACATGGAGTCGTCATTCCAATTTGGGTTCATATTCCATCTCAAATACTTATTAGCTATATGATCTTATTAGGCAAGTCATGGAGCTTCTCTGTGCCTCGGTTTCTTCCCCTATAAAATGAGAAGGATTAGACTCAATGGCCTCCAAAGTTCTTTGTAGCTCACATTCTATGATCCTAATATTGAACTCTAAGTTTGTTATCTCCTCAAAGACACAGGTGACATAATCTTAGCCTGAGAGCTCAGCCTGGCTTTTATTAGCTAGATCCAATAGCTGTGACTTGAGGGCTGCCAGTCTACTCATCTCAGAGAGAATTTTTAGCCACCATAACCTCGCTGATTGGAGCAGATGGTTGCCCACCAACCATCCAGGGGCCATCCAAACAGCTGCGCTGTCAGAGAGAGCTCATATGGTCAGGAGAGAGCAGCCCAGAGGCCTGGCCTCCCTGCCAGGGACAGCAGCCTGATGCTTTCACAAGAGTGCCTTGGTGGTCCTGCAGCTTCAGGGCTGTGAGGTGTGCCTCTAGATGGGCTCTCTACCACACTCACACCTGCTTGTACCTGCCCTTTGTGTGTGATCCCTAGTCAAGCTTACTCATGTGTGTGTGTCCTGGGTTTATTGGGTGGGAAAGAGGGAGGAGATGCTCTATTGCAACTTTTCTTACTATGCTCCCTTCTTAAATGCCTTTGCTTTGAAGTAGTTGAATTCTGTGAATGACTACAGGAAAAGTAAATGCATCACTGGGGGCTTATGAGTGAGACATGGTTTTAAGTGAATTCAGACCCACAGAGTATCTTAAACCTGAGGCAGTGGCTGTTCGGGGGTGGCCCCCACACTTGAGTGGGGGTGGGGGAAAGCAGGTACAAAGGAAAAAGGGGAAAAGCAAGCATGTCTGGCCAGTGTAGACAAATACTTCCTCCCACAAACATTCATCCTCCCCATAGGCCTAGCCTGAATCCCAATCAGGAGCAGCTTTGGGTCTTCTCAGTAAGGCACTGAGGGCATGCTCACACTCTCTATGGAGAGACGTCCATTAGCAGCCCCAGGGGCCCAGTACTCTCAAAGATCATCATGCTCCTTCCCAACAGGCTGCTTCCCTCATCTTCTCCCTTTCTGATACAATGCAACATTCTCAACCTGGTTTTCAGGTTCTTCCTAGTTAGGCTCACACCCATCTCTCCACTCTCATTTCACTGGTCTCTTACATGTTCTCCATTCCAATCAGACTTCCCTCCATTTCATTCCTCTGCCTACTGTGAAAAATGAATATTTCTTTTTTATATTTAATAACTAATTATCATATTAGGACCAAGGTGTTGGGAGCCTGCTTAATGTCCAACATTAAGCATGACCAGAGATGTGAATAAATGAAGTGACCAGGCCATGTGGGTCGTTCAAGAAAGAACCATGAACTCCGGTTTATTGATGCTTAGAACAAACTTTTTAAAGACCCTAATGACAAAGATTCAAGTATCCTTATCTCAATCATATCCTGGAATATTATTACTAATAGAATAGTCTGCCATACCCTGGAAGTAGCTTGGATAAGACAAGGCTTGTTATCAAGGACCCAGGAAGTCATGGGGAAGGTCAGTTGTCTTTTATCAAAATGTATCTTACAAGACAAAGGATGCTCCCTGAGAGCAGGCCACAATCTCTAACACATCTGCCTAGAAGCAGGATCCCAGAGAATCAAGCATTTTGACTTACAATAGTCTTTTAGCATAATATGATAAGGAACGTGTCCTTTTTGGTGCCTGACATTTGGGGATAAAGGTTTTGATATCAGGATATCCAACAGAAGTCCTGTTAAGTGCACCCCGAGTTTCCTTCAGGGGAGCCAGCCTTTGCAAGCTGCATCACCTCGAGAGGAATTAGGGTACATAATTAAAGTCTCTTATCTGAGTCCTGGATCAGACCTATGTGGCGTGGCACCCCACACCAAGGTTTTTCCCTTTTCTACTTCCTCATCCAGATGTCAACCGGTGTGGGAAATCTCTCTTAAAAGATTTGCCCAGGCCAACGTCTAATCAGACGGTAAAAGAAATTCTAAGTTTAAGCTACTGAATATATTCCAGCTTGTTGTATTTGCTCAGACAGGCCCTGGGAAAAGATTGATTCTCCCTCTGATCAAGACAGGTGATATGGAAATTGATGTCTCTTTGACCAAGATTTGAGTGACCTAAATCATATACCCCAAGACCTTAATTTTAATATAGCAACACCTGTCTTTGTGTTAACCAGTCCGAGCTGGTTGCCATCCTTGGGAACGCCTGCTCTTCTAAGGGCATATAAACCATGAGCTCACCGCCATTACAGGGCTTTGGTCTAAGAGGGATGGCCAAATGACCATCCTTTTATTAATAACCTGCTAGCCTTCTTAACAAAATGACTAAATTACCCAGAAACTACGTCGCTTGAACTTTTTTATTGTCACACCACCCAGGCCCCCTGACCAGATGCACTCTCTCCTTAGCTTCCTTGAAGACAACGTTTAGGTGTCACCTCCTACAGGAGCCGGCACCTTGTCCTCTCCCTTTGTTCTCTTTTGAATACTTTACATTTATTTTCCTTGTCCTTGTAATGATGCTTCCCAGGAGAAGAGAAATTTCTTAAAGACAAAGATTGTTTCTTAAGGTCTTTATAGCTCCTGTGACTTATCCATTGGGAGTGTTTAATGAATGATTATTGTGTAGTACCGAGCGATGTTCCCAAGGTTCTGTTTGCGGGCCCTGTCTTTCTCCACCTTCACTCGTTGCTATTGCCTGCATTTACAATGGCCTATAGCACTTTGCCACTGGATGCTTTTCAGGCACCCCAAACTCAATGTGTCCAAAGTCAAGCTTGTTAACTTTACCCCCAAGCCTGCTTTTCTTTCTAATATCGCTATTTCTGTGTGTAGAACCTCCATTCACACAATTTCACTGGTTCAAAACCTTGGCATTCTATCTCTATCTCTCCTATTCCCTAAGCACCTCTCCTTCCCAAGTCCTGATGATTCTACTTCTACAGGAGTTTCCCCATCTATCCCTTCCACTCCTTTCTCTCATTACCACCCTCCGAGTCTAGTATATGACTTACACATAGGAAGTACTTAATGCTTGCTGAATAAATGAACCATGCCAGTCTCTTAACAGATCTTTCAATATCCATTCTCACTTTGCACTCCACCCTTCACACCACTGTCAGAACCATCTTTATTGTGTTTGGAATTGATTGTGTTGATATAAGCAGGGGTGGAGTGAAGATGGCGGCATAGAAGCAGGAGAACTCTGTGAGCTTTCCCCATAACCACCTCAAATACCTATAAAATATGACTCTAAACAAATTTTAGAGCTCCAGAACCCACAAAACAACAGAGAAACAAAGCTCCTGCTGAAGGTAGCCTGGCAGGCGGACAGGAAGGGTTCATCGCTGTGTGCTGGGAGCCAAGACCCGCCCTGCATGAAGCGGTGGCTTTAGCTCCAGGGCGTCCAGGACAAGCCGGGGCTGGAGCATTCAGAAGAGTGGATCACTGGCAGCTGTTGTGGTTTCCAGAATTATCAACCCATAAACGCCAAAAACAAAGTGAAAGGTCAGTGGAACTTGGCTAAATTTGGGGAAGATGGAGGAGCAGAAGTGGGTCTGGCCATCTTCCACCAGAGACAGAAGTGCCCGAAGTGGCAGTGGTGCAGCCACCTCCACGTGGCTGCTTCAGATTGCTCCTGGCCTGTAGATTGCAGGGGGGCCAAGCGACCATTTAGAGGCTAAGTGCTCTTGCCTTAACCTGCCTGGATTGGGATTGGGATCTTGGGTGGTGGTCCTGAGGTATATGACTAGTGAGCCAAAGCTGGTGGGAGCTGCAGAGACAGGGGCCTCCTAATAGCTCCAGCAGCTGTGAAAACCCAAGCTATTTGGGACAAAGATCTCCCCTCTGAAAGCAGAGTTCTATTGAGCCCAAAAGTCAAGTAACTGACTGGCAAAATGAGCAGACAAAGGAAGCAAAGCAAGAACAGCAATCCAACTTTAGATTCCTTTTTTAGGAACAAAAAGGATCAAAGCATAGAATGGAAGGAAGACAACACAGTCAGAACTCCTGCACCAAAAGCTTCTAAGAAAAATATAAATTGGTTACAGGCCATAGAGAAGCTTAAGAAGGATTTTGAAAACCAAATAAGAGAAGCAGAAGAAAAATCGGAAGAGAAATGAGAATGATGAAAGAAAATCATGAAAAGAGAGTCAACAGCCTGACTGAAGAAAATAACACCATAAAAAA
>JAQQSW010006540.1:0-13927 GCA_028646575.1 Pseudocheirus occidentalis | reverse complement strand
CTGCTGTTCCTAGCTTGCTTCCTTTTTCTCATGTTGGCCAGTCTATTAATTGCTTGATTTTTTAGCTCTGTGGAACTCTGCTTCCTGGAGGGGGAAAGCTCTGTCCCAAATCACTGGGGCCCTCACAGCTGCCGGGGCCCTCACAGCTGCCAGAGCCCTTAGTGGGGTGCTGCAGCACCACCTCCCAGCCTTGGCTCACTGAAAGTGCATCCCAGGACCACCACTCAAGACCATGATCCAGATCCAGGCCACTCAACGCAAGTGCCCTTGGCCCTGATGGATCGCGTCAGCCCCCCTGCTATCTGCAGGCCAAGGTCTCTGAAGCAGCCCAGTGGAAGCCGCTGCTGCTTCCAGCCATTCCAGCTGCTACAGCCACCTCCCACTGCTTCCTTGCCCTGGGAGCAGTTTGGCCAGACCCGCTCTTCTCCTCCCCGGTTAGCAAAATCCACTGACCTTTCTCTTAGCCTTTTTTTCTTTCTGGCCTGATAAATGTGGTTACTGTGCCTCCAGTGCAGCTGATCTGCTCGCCTATTGACCTGGCTCCCCGCTCAATACCCCAGGGCTTGACCCTGCCAGGTTTCGGCTGCGGGTCTCAGACTGCTGTGAAGAGCCCCGCCTGCTGCGCTGCCTGTAGCAACAGATGTTCTTTCTGTCTTTTGGAGAGTTTTGTAGCTTGAAAATCTGTTTAGCGTCACATTTTATGAGTTTTTTAGTGTGTTTGTGTGGGAGCTGTGGTGCTTTGCTGCTTCTATGCCGCCATCTTGGCTCCACCCCCTCCCTCTTAAATCTTAACTATTCTCTTCAGGTATTACATAAATCTGAATCAGAGTGAACATAAAAAGATTCAGTAATGGATCTAGAAAGAAAAGAAAACCCCTCAGAAAGTAAGACCACTGATGCACTTCTAAATACTTTCCATCTGAATGTTTACAAGGATACAAACTGAAGTGTCTCCATTAAAGAACCTTGAGTTCCAAAGTTTTCAAAGTAACTATTCATTAAAGATCAGGGAAGTACGGCAGAGTAGGAAAAGCACTGGACTGGGAGTCAGGAATTCTGGTGGCTAGTCCCAAGTCTTTCATTAACAGCTATGGGAGATATTTTGTCCCTCAAAATTCTGGCCTCCTCCTTTGTCAGTTTGAATGATCTTCAAGTTACCTTCCACTTCTCTGATTCTAAGTGAAAGTTCCCTTTCATTATGTAGAACAACCCATGGCCTCTGAATGTTCTTCTCTATCTTATTGAACTCTCTTCAGGGCCTGCTCTTGACATATAAAGCCTCATGCCTCTTACTTCAAGGAGATAACTGCACTGGCAGCAAACCTTCCTCACCACATTTGTAAGAGGGGTCATGCAGCCCCCTCTCCTGAAGCATTTATTTTACACAGACTTCATTTGATACCTAGAGAATCCATGACTATATAGTGAAAGAGGAAAAACTGAGATCTAAGGAGGTTACAGCAGCTCTGTACTTGACCTTGGTCTGTTCTGGACTCCATAGTCAAGGAAAAACTCTTATATGATGGAGACCCTCCAGAAGAGGACAACCAGATTGGTAAAGGCCCTCAAGTTCAGGTCCTCTGAGCACTGGTTGAGGGAAATAGGGCTGCTTAGCCTCCCTGAAAGAAGACTGAGGAGTGACATGGCATGGCCATCTTTGAGTATTTGAAGGATTGTCCTGTGGATGAATATTCAGTCTTGTTCAACATAGCTCCAGTGGGCAGAAGTGGGAGCCATGTGACATTGTTGCAATGAGGTAGGTTTAAGCTTGATATAAGGGGGAAACTTCTTATCCATCTACACTCTTCTAAACAGGACTGGAATGATTAAGGAGGGAGAGGCCAGGGAAATCTTCAGGTAAAAGGGGGGTGACTAGTTGTCAAGAATTCTGGCAAGGGAACACTTTTTAGAATGTCCAAGGTAGACCAGATGGCCGCTTCTGACCCAGAAGTTCTGTGGTTTTATGTCCTCTCTTGTTTGTGGATATCATTAACCTTCTGTGCTTATATAAGGCTAACATCTCTGTCATTAAAGCCTCAACATTCTTTAACTATCTATGTGTATATGTCTTGTCTCATTAACTAGATTCTGTTTCCTAAAGACAGGGACCAAGTCTTGAGCTTCTTTGCATTTCTCACAGTTCTTGTTATACTGAAAGATGAATGAATATGTAGTGAATGAAAGCAATCATCCTGTGTATCTTAGCTTTTCTCTCTCTCTCTCTCTCTCTCTCTCTCTCTCTCTCTCTCTCTCTCTCTCTCTCTCTTTTTAACACTAAAAGACTAAGGAGTTTGAGGTTTTCAGGCTAGAAAGCAATATGCCTCTAAGGTCATTACACCTTTTTTTTCCCCTTTTATCCCAACTGGTGTCATTAAAGAGGAAAGAGATTTTCTCTGGCTTTGAGGGCCATGACTTTAAGAAAACCCTAAATAATTTTATTAATTTCTTCTTGTTTTTACATCATCATTTCCAAATACATCATTCCTTTCCTCCCTTCCAAGGAAGCCATTCCTGACAACACAATTTTTAAAAGAGATAGAACCAGGGCATGAGGGGGAAAGAAATGGAAAAACATTTAGCAAAAAAAATCAATATATGAATTGTTTTGAACAATTTATGCAATATTCCATACCTATAGCCTCTCACCTCTGCAAGAACACAATCATTTTAACTTCAAGAAGCATTTAGAAATATCTGCTATTTTTACCAACTCCAATGGAAGAAATTTCTATATCATCAGAAAGAAAAAATATATTGCTAATGTGAGCAAAGTACCAAAGATTTGACCCACTTTAGGGTATCATCCCATACTCCTTCTTTCCTCCCTTGTTCTAACTAAAATTTGTTGTCTTTAATAATCATAAGATTAGAAACAAGATTACAAGAATTTTGTGATTTAATGGAAAGCCGAACACTTCTAAAATATCAATGACCATATTGTCTCCTGATTCCAGCAAAGTCTATGGTAGCCCCCAGAATAGGCATCTATGTTAGTGGTTTAGAATTTAGAACAATTTTCCCAGAGTAACAATGTAATACATGGATCAATGAAATTAATGAAAAAAGTCTCTATTAAGTATTTATTTTGGACTGTGTTAGATGTTGGAGATACAAATAGAAATTTAAGACACCTCAAAATCTAATGGGGAGGATAGATAGATGAATAGACATAGAAAGAAAGGAAGATAAGCAGAAAGACAGACAGATAGATAGATGGATACATACATACATACATATATACATAAATACATAGATACATACATGCATGCGTGCATACATACATAGATGCATAGATACATAGATATGTAGATATATTGATATGCCTATGTACATATAGAGAGTTAGAGATAGAGATATACTGGTTAGCTTCCAATGCCAACCCAAAAAATCCTGTTTAAGCTCTCATACACCTGACAGAAGTTATTGCAATAGTTGCACTATGGAACTTCAGTCCTGTATACAACAAAGTTTCAAATGAAAATACTGTACGAATTACAACCTACAAACCAGGTACTCTCCTTATCCCCAAACTTGCAGAGGCAACTGCACTGGTCCAAAGACCCTAAAGATGATTTAGGGGGTGGACCAGGCAGTCTACCTATTATATTTCCTTTTCTTGGGGTAGTTACATTTTATTCCACTTTTAAATCATTATAATTATCAATAACAATAATGATTACTCTTATTTTTCAACTATACATTGATAGCATCATCTTTCTGCCTAGGCATTGATGCAGTATTCTAAGAATCTTTGTCAAAAATACTCAAGGACAGTTGAAATATAATAGGAGATGCTTCTTTCCTAATAAAGATCAAAGAAGAATGTTAGGAAATATTGAATAATACAATAGTAGCAATGTGAATTTAGATAAATGGAGGGTAATTGACTTTATTGATATTGTAATTAAGAGGCCCCCTAGCATTTTTCTGTGATGCTCATTAGATAGTATATTGAGTCTCCACTGAACTTTTAATTTTTTATATCAAATACAGATGTTCTAGAGCTTCCAAGTATTTGCTACATGAACTACTTAGATTATTTCTTCTCATTTCACCTCAGTCTTTTGACAGATCAATTAAGTATCTTTTTTTGTAGATCAAAGCCAGAAAGAAAAAAAAAGGAATCTATAATGGTAATTACATTTTACAAATTGATGTGTTGATAAATCAGTATGAATCCACAGTCGTTCTTTCATTTAGTTGCACAATGTAAAAATTAGGTCTTAAAACTCTCTATTAGGATTCTAAAGAGATAATTACCTTTTTTTGTAAAGAAAAGAAGTCTGTGCAGAACGTAAAAAGAATTATGATTTCTGTACCAATTGATAACAATGAGCTTATATGAGAAAAATGAGTACCACTGTGCCTTAATTAAGCTTTGATATGCCAGTATCACATAATGAGCTTGAAAGAGTGTCATGTTCTAATGGACTCTGTGTTGAAGGCTAAAAAACAAATACTATGGGAAATGGCATCAGTGTGCCACAGCTTGCACTGGGAAGCAAAGGCTATCAGACAAACTTTCAACAAGAGGCAGCACCTCCTTTTAGCCTTCAAGGTTTCAAAAAAGACAATCAATCCACAAATGGAAGGAGACCTTGTGGTACTCCCTAGCTCTTTGGAGGAAGAAAGAATCAGTGAGTTCAACTCATACTACTTCCTTCTTACCCTCTCCTAACCCTGGCTTGTACCTTTGCCCTTTCTGTGGACAATTTTCTATTGCCTACTTTTTGACAGATTCCAATCCCTTTTCCTCTAATCTAATTCTTGTTGATCTTGGCAGCATTTGACTCAGGGGACAACTTCCTTCTCTTGGGAACCTCCTCTTACCTCCTCCTCCTCCTCCTCTTTCTTCTTTTTTCCTTTTCCATTTCGTTCTTCACCCTCTCTGTCTCTCTCTTCTTTTCTCTCTCCCCCATTTCCCTCTCCTCACTTTCTCACTTTGTAACTTCTTCAGCTCCCATGAGTTTAATTTTAAAATTTTACCAATTAAAAAATTTATGTATTTTCAATACTAAATTCTCAGCCACCCTCTACCCCTTGCCCCCACCTATTGAAAGGGCAAGAAATAGGATACCAATTGTACGCAAGAAGTCATGCAAATATTTCCACATTAAGCCACTTGCCATAGTTTAAATATGATCTCTGCAAACAACCCCCAGATGTGTCTATGAAGCCCCTATCTGTCTCTTGAGCATCAGTCCTCTGTAAACAACTGCCTGTGGAAACTTTGGAACTGGATGTCTCATAGATATCTTAACTCACTTCCATTTTCCCCAAACCTCCACTTCTTTGAACCGTCTCTATTTCTGCCAACAGCACCACTATGCTTCTAATCTTCTGGGTTTGTAACCCGGGCATTACTTTGAACTCCTCACTCTCCCTCACTATACATGTCCAATCAGTTGCCAAAACGTGTTCTTATCTCAAAAACATTGCTCCCATTCAATCACTTCTTTGACCACATTACTTCATCATTTTTCATCACTTTTTTTTTTGCTTTTTGGAGGGGGGAAGGCAGGGCAATTGGGGTTAAGTAACTTGCCCCAGGTCACATGGCTAGTTTTGTGTTGTGTCTGAGGTCATATTTGAACTCAGGTCCTCCTGACTCCAGGACCAGTGTTCTATTCACTGCAACACCTAGCCACCCCAAAAGGACATTTTCTTTTCTTTTTTGTTTGCTTTTTGGAGGGGGGAAGACAGGGAAATTGTGGATAAGCAACTTGCCCATGGTCACATGGCTAGCAAGTCATTCATCACATCTTGCCTAGATTATTGCCATATCCAATTAATTGGTCTCTCTACAGCACAATTCTCTCCACCACAGTCCCTCTGCCATCAAAGTAGTTTTCCAAAGCCAGATTTGACTCATACTCAATCAACTCCAGTGCTTCCTTATTGTTTCTAATACACAATATAATCTCCTCTGTTTTGCTTTTAAAACCCTGCATTCAGACTTCAAACTGTCTTTCCAGACTTGTTGGGCATTGTATCCTCTCCTTTACTTTGTGATCCTGCCAGACTGACCTCTCTTCTGTTCTTTGCATATGATATTCCATATTTTGTCTCCATCCCTTCATAGTGGCCTTTCTTGATCCCCAAATGCTAGTGCCTTCTCTCCTAAACCAACTACTAGTTAATTTTAATAATTAATTTAATAATATTTGTATTTTTAACTTTGTATTTATGTTGTATGTATTTTCATGTCTCATTTTTTTCCCCACAAATATAAGCTCCTTATAATTAGGAACTATTTCATTCTTTGGACTTCTATCCTCAACATCTAGCACAGTGTCTGGGTGTGCTAGCACATAGTAGGTGCTTAATCAACATATTTTGATTGATTGATCCTTTGTGCACATTGGCTTGTTCTCTACTTCTTCAGGATTGCTGTGGTCTTCTTGTAACTATCTTCCTTCTGCTTGTACCTGCAAAATATTGGGGATCAATTCTAAGGAGTAAAGACTATTATTCTCTTCCCCCATCCTTTCTCCTTCTATCTATATTCATTTGATAATATACTTACAATAATACATGTTTTTAAACATCCATCTTACCCAGCCTGGAAGAGAAGGGGCTACTCATGGGGCTACTTCCACTACTATTTAGAATGAGAGTGTTGACCTGCTGTTTCTGACCTAGGCTGGTTCATTCTTCCTTGGGCATCATGCTGTTCTCTTATACTCAAGGGCTCACAATATTAATGTTGATCTTACTATTGATATCAGATCAGCACATCCAACTGATCCTCAAAACTCCTGAGTTCAAGAAATCTGCCAACATTATCTATTCCTCCATAGCTAGGATTGCGGGCATTCGCTACCCTAACTGGTAATAATACATTCTTAAAATGAAGCTAATAAACATGATTTATATGCCAGGACCATCTCCTAATCCTGTCTTCAGTCAGTCTTGTCTCTTACCTCCTGAAACATAAAGTGCCTGGGGCCGTTAACTTCACCATCGGCAACAATAATTTCCTTAATGCAGTACTGGAGCAAGATGATTGTTAGGGTTTCTTCCAGTTCTAACTTTAACAGAGTATCCTGTAAATATTTCTACTTGAATTCCTCATCACCACATATGGTATAGGTATAATGGAGTCTTGATAGAATTGCAATCAAAACTAGAATATGGCAATAGAAGGGTAAGTACACTTCAGTAAAAACTTTGAAATTATCCTTATTCCACAGGCACAGATATTTCTTATATCAATTCATCACGTAAATTAATCATGTCTTTGTAGAAAATGTCATGACTAGTGATGACAACTTTCTGGTAATAAGCCTCTCTAAGCTTAGGTAGGCTGCAATTCAGACAACACCCTATTACTTGGATCTTACTCAAAGATTTTTCATCTTCATAAAACTTGTTGGAACTTAAGCTCCATTGTCACAGTCTTCATTTATCCAGGGTCACCTCCACACCTTGATGAGGCTTTGACTATACTTGATGGGAAAAGAAGAGATTTTTAAATAAGGGAAATCAGAATAACACTGTAAGTAAAGATATTCATGATATCAATATTCAAGATATTCTAGTCCAGAAATGAACATGAGGAAAGGAGAAAGGAAGGAAAGAAACATTTGTTCAGTGTCTACTATGAACTACAACCTTTTTTGTGTATTATGAATTTGTTCTATTTTCAATTCACAGAATAAAGCAAGCATTTCCATAACAGAGTACAATAAACAAGGTGATTGCCCATAAAACTGTGAGTCTGCCATGTAGGACTTGCTATTCTCTATAAATACACCCTTTTTTTCTTCCACTCCTCATCTTAAAAACCAGAACTGTTGCATGTAGAAGAAGTGTTAGATATCCTCCTAGTATTTCCAGATTACATGACCAAGTCATCGGTGGCAGTTACTGGAGGGGGAAGTATTATATCAACTCAAGTAAGAATGTTCTAAAAGTTACAGTTGTGGTGATGTCTTCCTTCTGAGGCCTAGTTCCAGGTTACTGGGGATGATATTCAAGGAAAATCTGAATGGCCATGTGTTCGCAATCTTGAATTGATCTGTATTTTCACTGCCATCAAGGATGAAATTAGAGCATAAGCTTTTTTTATTTTTTAAATGCATTTTAAAGTACTTCCAATTGTCAAGCACTTATTTTATTCCTTCCACCTAACCCCCTTTATTCACTTGGAGGAAGGAAGAAAAAAAATACTCAACTCTTGTATTCTGTAATCTGTATCTTGTATCCTCAGAGTCAAGCAAAACAAATGTCCACATTAATCATTTTCAAAATTCTGTCTCAATCTGAACATTGATCCATAATCTCTGTGTCATGAAATGGGCAGCATTATTTCCCATCAGCCCTCTGGAATCATGGTGGAGCATTGAGATGTTCTCAGGTGACTCAGAATTATTGATTTTTTAATACTGATATTATTGTATACATTTTCCTCTTGATTCTGCTCACTTCATTTTGCTTCAGTACATGTATGTCTTTTGACATCTCTTGGAAACTGTCTTTTCTCTCATTTCTTAGAGAACAACAGTCTGCCATTACATACACATAACATTTGTTCAGCTCTTCCCCATTTGATGATCAAGTTTTCAGTTCTTTGGGACCATAAAAACAACTGCTGTAAATATTTATGTACAAATAAGACCTTTTCTTCTCATCTTTTTGGAGTACAGCCCTAGGGATTGGTATCACTGTGCCAAAGGGGATGGACAATTTAGTAACTTTGGAGACATAATTGCAAATTTCTTTCTAGAATGTCTGGATCAATTCACATCTCCACCAACTGTGCATCAACGTGTCTGCCAGTTTTCCCACAGCCTTTCCAACATTTATCATTCTCTTTTTCTGTCAGTTTTGCAAATCTTATTGGTTTGATGCAGGCCCTCAGAACTGGTTTAATTTTATTAGTCTAATTAATACTGATTTGGAACATTTATTTTTGCATATCCCTACAAAGAGCTTGAGTTTCTCACCTTAAGAACTGCTTGTTCATATCTTTTGATAATGGGGAATTATTCATGTAAATTTGAGTCAGTTACTTTTGTATTCTAAAAATGAGAACTTTGTCAGAGAAACTTGTCACAAAGATTTTTTTTCCTAGTTAAAGGTTTATCTTCTAAATTTAGCTTGATTTTGATTTGTTTGTGTATAGATTTAAAAATTTTATGTAATCAAAACTGTTCATTCTATATTATGTGAGCATCTCTGTCCCTTTTTGGTTATGAACTCTTCATCTCTACATAGATCTGACAAGTAACTTCTTTGTCTCCCAATGTGTTTATGATGTAGTCTTTTGTATCCAGGGGGACAGAAAAATGTGAGATGCCCAGACTGACAGAATAATAAATAGATAATTTAAATAGCCCAATCTCAGAAAAAGAAATCAAACAATCCATAAATTATTTGTCAAAGAAAAATGACCCAGGACCAGATGTATTCATGAACACAGTCTATGGAACATCCTAAGAATAATCAATTTTAATATTATACAAATTATTCATTTAAAAATGGCCAGAGAATAGAATCTATTGAATTCCTTTTATAGAACAAATATGGCCTTGCTACTTAAACCAGAAAGAGCTAATACAGAGAAAGAAATCACAGACATTAATAATTGTAATGATCATGACCAGACAGGATTTATATTAGGAATGCAAAATTGATGTACTATTAGGAAAAGTATAAAAATAAATTATCATAATTTGATATAACATGAATATATTATATTATCTCATTAGTAGCTATATATATGATTCCTATTATTCCCCATTACATGGGGATAAATACATATGCGTGCATATATGTATATGTGTGTATGTCTATGTATATATGTGTACATACATATGTATATATACATACATACATGTAATGGGGATGAACAAGAATCCTCCTCAATAAAATTGAGAGGAAGCAAGGATATCCATGGTCAACACTTCTGTTTCATATAGTGCTAGAAATGTTAACTGTAACAACAGAAGAAAATGTAATTGAAGTGACGATCATTGTTAAAAAAGAGAGAGAAACAAAATTCTTGTCTTTTGTAGATGATATACGGCGTACTTAGATAACTCTAGAGAGTCAACTAAATGAATTAAAACAATGCCTACAGAAAATTTGGGGAATATAAAATAAATCCATATAAATAACTTCCATTTCTGTATAATGCCAATAAAACCCAGCATGAAGAGATAGTAAAAAGAAATTCCCTAAACTAATTACAAAATGAAAACAAACAAACAAAAACATGCTGCTGTTCAGGTGTTTCAGTCATATCTGATTCTTTGTGACACCATTTTCTTAGCAGACATGCTGAAGTGGTCTGACATTTCCTTCTCCAGCTCATTTTATACATAAGGAACTAAGGCAAACAGAGTTAAGTGACTTGCTCAGGATCACATGGCTTGTGAGTATGTTAAAGCAGTTTTGAGCTCAAAAAGAAATGTTCCTGACTTCAGGTCCAGCAGTCCACTGAACCACCTAGCTGCGCCATATCACAATATTTAAACTCTACTCATAAAAATACACCCCCCCCCAAATATATATAACTACAATCCATTCCTTATGGAAACAAAGGTAGATCTAAATGGTTGCAAAAATAATTTCCTATGGGTAAACAAGCAGAAATACAATTACAATGATAGCATTAACTAAGCTAATTTACTTATTCAGTGCCAAAGCAATCAAAATTTCAAAAGATTACTTCATAGAGTTAGAAAAGTTGGGCAATTCATCTGGTGACACAAAATGTCAAAGATCTCAAGAGAAATAATGGGAAAAAATGTGTGAAGGAAGGAGGCTTCTCAGGACCAGATTTCGTTTTATCCTTCAATGCAGTAATTCTCAAATTCTTTGGTACTGATTGAAAAATGGGGCAATAGATGGAGAGAATAGAACTAACACACAATATACAGAAGCAAACAGACCAGTGGCCGGAATTTCATCAACCCAGACAGTGCAAAGGACTCAAGATTTGACAAACAGTTGGGAAAACTGGACAGAAGCAGAGTAGAAATGGGACTTAGACCCAAATCTCAAAACAATACACCAAGAGAAGGCTGGGACTGCTTTTAAAGGTAGGGTCGAAGCATTTGTTGCTTTTGTTCTTTCTATCCATTGCAGAATCTGTTAAAATGCCAAAAAAATAACAGCTACAAAATTTTTAAAAATCTAATTGAATGACTGAAGAGGTGGCTGAATTCATAGCCATGGAAACTGATTTATTTCAAAGTTTGTTTCTTTTCTACCTGAATATCACGCACTTAGCAAAAGGAGCATCAAAAGAAGGGAATAAAATATGGATGCCTCATCTAAAATAATGTCTGGGAAACCTCAATGAGCTCCATAGCATTTAGGGAAAAGGGAAAGGCATGAGCCTAGAAATGTGAGGCAAATTATTCTAATCATAAGACTTTAAAATGTGTGTGTGTGTGTGTGTGTGTGTGTGTGTGTGTGTGTGTGTAAAGGCATCTAGGTAGTGTGTGGGCTCAGGAAGAGTAGAATTCAAATCCAGCCACAGACTCTTATTTGCGTGTGGCCCTAGGTAGATCACTTAAGATCACTATGCAGATCAGATTACTTTGCATCTTACTTTCCTCATCCATAAAATGGGGACGATACCAGAATTTCTGTGAATACAAAATGAGATTTTTGTGAAACTCTTTGTAAACCTTAAAACATTAAATAAATGCTAATGATTTTAAGGTACTATTTAGTACTTCAAAGTTAACCACATTGTTTCTTCACACAAACCTCATGAGGCAGGTTACAGAAGCGGTATTTCCATTTCTAGAAAAGGAAAAAGGAAAAGAGAAGTTATGTGACTTCCCCATGGTCTCATAGCTGGAAAGTGCCAGATTGGAGCCAAATTTTGGTCTGAATGTGTGATTTCATTGGTAAATCCCAAGGGAGGAAATTCCCTCCACCTGTGTAGACTAGCAATTTCCCTGCAATTTATTGTGGTATAGAGCTACGTAGAGTACTGAGAAGTTAAGTGCCTTGCCCAGGGTCACACAGACATTAGGTTTGCAAGGGGAGACATCAAGCTTCTTGGTTTTGAGACAAGCTTTCTATCATTTATGTTCTTAACCCGAGGCCAATGGATCTGGTTTTTTAAATACTCTTGAAAACTGCATTTCAGTGTGATTATTTTCCTGTGTAATCCTCTGTATCTGGAGGAGTGCAGAGGTTTCACCAGACTGTCAAAAGGGTCTAAGAAATGAAAAAAAAAAGTTTGAGAGTTCCTATGTTCTACAACACTGCCACTCTTGTACAGACATATTCATGTAATAAATGTGCATTGACTTGTGAAAATATGGGAATATGGAAGTTTGATCTTTAATTCCATTACTTTTCCACAAATGAATTCCAGGGTCATCACTGCTCATAACAGTCCTTTATTAATTCCCTGGGAATATTTGAATTGCATTTTCTGACAGAAACAAAGATGTGTACAGATACCTGAATTATGTATTCTTTGTCTTTCTGATTGTTCATGGAATGGTTTTCGAACAAAATGTCTCTGAACCCTGATTCTTTCAATATTTTTACTGTTTCCAAAGACCAGCATGCTTGGGAAAAGGTCTGTTTTTGTTCAGCTTCCTCATTTTCTTCAAAATTAGATGGTCCAGGGTGCACATTGGAGTTCAGATTGTGTGTCTTTGGAGGCTGCACATGTGGGGTATGGTTTCTGTGGTAAGGCTTAGCTAAAAAATAAATACATTTGAACAGATTTTGAACATTTTATGCCTTTCAGTTAAAATGGTTGTATTAGCACCTTCTTGGAGTGTTAAAGATAACTGACACCCGTGCATTGTGCAATTTGGAGGAGGAAATACATGAGCTTTACCCTTCTCTGTCCTGTGGGCCCTGCCTTGTGCTTCCTCTTGCCCCACCCTCAATGGGCTGGCTGTCCTGCTACCAATAGCACCAAAGAGTCCTAGGTTATGAACTAGTTTTCACCAGAAACTGCAGTGTGTCATTTGGCACCAGCTGCCCTGAAAACTAGGGAGTGACCATACAGTTGAAACCTCAGGAATTTCATAGGTAGTCTTGGAGGCCAAAGTCAGATGCCTGAATACGTCTTCCTTTAATAATACCAGGAAAAAGTATAGTAGAGAGAGGATGGGACTTAGCGTCAGGGAGATTTGCATTGAAACTCATCTCAGAGACTTAATCATTGTATGACAATGGTCAAGTCTCTTTATCGTCATGTGCCTCAGTTTCCTTATCTGCAAAATAAAGTTGACTTAATGATCTCTATAGTCCCATTTCAGTTTTAAATTATTATTCCATATAAAAAGTCAAAATACTCTGGAAAAATACAGGATATCCCAAAAGAATTTCAAGAGGCTTAAGATTTTTCTGGTTGGTTGGTTCTTTTTTGTTCTTGAAGAGGACCAAAATGATATCACTGTTAGAGTAAAGTTTCAGTGTGTCTGACTGTGGCTGATCAGACCAATACAAACTTGGAATGCTCTACCACAGACTGGGCACAAATAGTCTATGTGAACATTTGGGGTAGATTCTCTAAATCTGCCATCTACCATTTCTTTTGAGCTATTTCAATTCGATAGAATAGATAGAAAGAGATAGATGTAAGCTTACAATGTTGAGGTATGTGTTTGATTAATTGAGCTTTCTTTGCAAACCGTTAAAATAATGCTCATTAAAGCCTAGGCAAGCTCTGAGTGTCAAAATACTGCAAGACACTTTTTAAAATAAATTTTTAAAAATTTTTTTTCTTCTTTACATCATTCATTTTCATGAGATTTTCAAATTACAAATTCTCTCCCCTGTCTTTCCCCTGCCCCAACCCTAAAACAGCAATCCCACTGTAAAGCCCCTCCCCTGCTCTGCTCTCTGACTTTCTGGTAGGGCAGGGAGGGTCTCCCTACCCCAGCCCCTGTATATCTTAATTCCTAGCTGCAGGTACTGCAGAACTTTAAATTCTAGA
>JAQQSW010006539.1:0-13927 GCA_028646575.1 Pseudocheirus occidentalis | reverse complement strand
GGGGGGGAGGGAGGAGGTTCCTAATGACATCTGTGCAGCTGCTACCATGGGTAGGGGCTTCATTATAACTGCCTTGAAGAGCCTGGCCCATCTCTTGCTTAGAAGTGGAGGCTGAGAGCTTGAGAGGGGGCAGAGCTGGGGAGTTTTGGGGGATTAAGTGTAGATGTGATAGTTTTGTCATCTTCCCACTCTCCTCTCCTCCCTCTTGGGGTCAAGCCAAAGCCCAGAGTTTGGAGACCTCGGCTTTATATGCTGCCTATTACAGATAGCTGGGACGCTTAACGCTATTTTGAGAAGTCTATTAGAGTGAGTGGGGAGTCAAGTCTAATCAATGAACATTCATGAAGCACCTACTATGTGCCAGTTACCACATTAAGCCCTGGGGATAAAACTAAGATTAAAAACAGTCTCTGCCCTCAAGGGCAGAGTTTAATGAAGTTTAATGAAGAAGACAAAGATAACTATGTAGAAACAAGAGAAAGAGATACAAGGCAAATGGGAGATAATCTCGGGAGAAGGTCCAAGCATTAAGGTGATAGTGAAGGAGAGAACAAAGCGAACAGTATCAGTGAAACCTTAAAAAATACCCATAAAAGCAGAAGGATGCTTGGAGGGGGCGCTGAAGCAAGGAAGTGAGGGCACTATTGTGTTAAATTAAATGAACACTTTAAAAATAGAGATTCACAGTTTTGTTTCATCTACACTCTTCTTTTTCAGTTTTTCTTTGTACATGGGCAGGTTCATATTTATTAGTGTTTGTCAAATTAAGAATGTAAGCTGAGTCCCAAAGCTCATTGGTATGGGACCCTTTCCTCATTGATGAATCACAGTGGTGGAGCTGGAGAAAGCAAGAGAGGAAAGATCACTTAACTTTTTTTTTTTTTTTTTAGAATACCTTAGAGAGATTTTTGTGATTTTTATCATTGTAGGGAACTCCTTGTGGGTAAAGTCCTTCCATCAATACAGATAGACACCTGTTTTGAGGCTTATAGTCTTTAGAGTTGCCTGGAGAATTGAAATATTAAGTGATTGGCCCAGTCATACAACCAGTCAGAGGCAGGACTTGAACCTGGGCCTTGCTAACTCTGAAACCAATTTCCCCACCCCATTTCCCCAATGTAAAATTATCTGTCCAGTAATTACACTACCACACCAGCCTCTTGCTGGAGCTTCCCAAATACCTCCTCTTCTCCTCAGTAATGCTTGACATTCCTTAGCTGTGGAAAACCTGTTAATTACAAGGAGACAAACGAAGCTTCAACTCTGAAAGATCTCCAAAGACCCCCCCGGTTGGCAGAAGGCTGTCTAGCTGGCTGACAACCCTTTGTTGTCTGGTTGTCCAGCATACATTCCACCTACTAGTTCTCTCCTGAATGAGTCAGGCCTTTGGAATTTCAAATACTCCTGTTCTCCAAAAAGCCCCGCATTCTGCAAACATTGTCTCTTGGGTGGTGTTTTTGGCATAGGTTTAGCACCCAGTTTATTGCAGATGTGGCACCCATGGCGTTCTTGGCAGGCTGGTCCCTCTGCATTCCCAGAACCATGAGGAAGCCATCAGACTCTTCAGGGAGTTAGTTCCCCAGTTCAGGAGGGGGGGTGACTTTGTGAGAAGCTGTGAGTAAACCTCTGAGGCATTCAGGGCAGCTTGTGGACTCAGGAGGCCTTCTCCAGGGAAGTGAGACCCTAGAATGGAGGGAATTTTAAATCCACAGACATTTACAAATCCCTGCTTTGTAGCGAGAGTGGGGAGGTGAGATGAGAGTGGATGAAGAGCAGGCCTGGTTTCCAATCCTGTGTCTGATGCCTCCTGACAGTATGACTGTGGATGAACCATTTTTCCTCCCTCTAATGCCCTAGCTGATCTGCCTATGATTAGAGTTTCCCTACCAAGAATTCTCCACATAGATAGGACTGCAAGCACAGGCAAGATGTGCTCCCCTGCCTCTCTGCTTCCTTCCTCCACCCAAGTATTGTATCCCCTAACCCAGTGGTTCTCAACCTTCCTAATGCCGTGACCCTTTAATACAGTTCCCCATGTTGTGGTGACCCCCCAGCCATAAAATTAGTTTGTTGCTACTTCATAACTGTAATTTTGCTACTGTTATAATGTGTAATGTAAATATCTGATATGCAGGATGTATTTTGATTGTTACAAATAGAACATAACTCATAGGTTAAGAACCACTGCCCTAACCCAATAGAAGAGCAGGGGTCTTTCATTTATGAACCTTGAATCTCCCAGTGTTGGTATGAAACAGGTAACAGGTGCTTAAAAATGCTGATTAGATCTTAGAGGGTGACAGACAGTACTTGGACAGGCAAAAGGTGAGAGGTGGAGATGAACAGGCCTCAGAATTCATCAGATTTAAACTCCATCAAGAATTGATGGGCTCTAATTAAGTCTAGGCTTCGAAAAAAAATGCATTGTTCATCAATGGACACTTAATGTGGCCAAAGTATGCTTTTTTGATGAAGAATGAAAGAATTTGGGTCAAAATCTTGTGAACTTGATGCCAAATCATGTAAAACTCATGATTGTAGCAACAAGAAACTCAAATGTTACATTTTATTTTGCTTTTTGGAGGGCAATTGGGGTTAAGTGACTTGCCCAAAGTCACATGGCTAGTAAGTGTGTCAAGTGTCTGAGGTGGAATTTGAGCTCAGGTCCTCTTGACTCCAAGGCCAGTGCTGTATTCACTGTGCCACCTAGCCTCCCCTACATTTTTTAAAATAAATAAAAAGTTGTACTGTAAACATCAATGGACTTTGCTTTACTTTATCCTGGCTGATCAGACCATTAGACCATGAGCTCCTTGAGGGCAGGGACTGGCTTTTTGCTTTTCCTTGTATCCCCAGCACTTAGCTCTATACACAGGAGACACTTAATAAATGCTTTTGATTTGACTTGTAGCACCTTATAAACTGTCCTAGAAATGGAGTAAGGTGCGGTGAAAATCAGTGAGTCCCTCATCACCAAATATCTTCAGGTGGAGGATGTCAGGGCTGACGGAGGAAGGGCTCATACTTCCACTCTGAGTTGCAGTGAATGACCACAGAGATCCCTAAAACTATGCAGAATCCTTTTTCTTTCCCCTCAGTTTCTCCTTCAACATTCATTGTGGGACAGCTAATTAACAAATGCTGGACAAATAATTAAATGTGCCTTGGGAGGTCACTCTGTATCATGAAGGATGTTAAAGAAGAGGTTGGATGCCTTGAGTTAATTCCCAATCCAATCCAATAAGCATTTATTAAGCACCTGTTATATGCCAGGAATAGAATGATATTGTAGAAAGAATATTGGTTGGTAGGTTAGACTACATGACCCATGTGTTTTAAGAGTCTATCAGCCAACTAGCATGGATTAATTTGTACTAGATAAGGGGGATATAGAGGCAATAAAACTTCCCTGCCCGCAAAAAGCTTACACTGGGTTGAAGGAGAAAGCATGCATATGTATATTAAGTATGTGTAAAATAAATACAAAGTCATTTTTTTGGGGGGATCAGGAAAAGGCCCTATGAAGAGGTAGCCTTTGAGCTGAGCTTTGAAGGAGATGCCATACATTCCAGGTGAGGAGGGCAGAAGTACAAAGGCAGATTCCAAGACAGAGATTCAAGGGTCTTTTAAGATTCTAAGATTCTTCAAGTAGGTGGAGTCGGGTCAACAAGCACATTTCTAGTCAATGTGCTAAGTTCTGAGGATACAGAAAAAGGAAAACAATCCTAAAACAGTCTCTGCTCTCAGGAACCCACAGTCTTATAGGGGAGATATTACCCAAATAACTAGAAACAAGATACAGACAAGAAAAAAATGGAGATAGTTAACATGGGGCAGGCACTAACATTAAGGGGGACTGGGAAAGGCTTATTTCAGAAGATGGGACTTTAGCTGAGACTTGAGGGAAGCTAGAGGAATTGGGGCAGAGATGAAGAGGGAGCGAATTCCAGGTAGCCAGAATGTCTAGAGCTCTGTGTTCATGAAAGAGCAAGGACATCATTGTCATTGGATACCAGAATTAGTAGTGCAAAGTGTAAGAAGATTGGGAAGTTAGGAAGGGCTTGGATTAAAAAGAGCTTTGAAAGCTGGAGAATTTGTGGGTAGTGTAGACAAAATTCATAGTTTGGATAGGGGACAAAATGAGATTAGCTTAAAGTTTTTTTGACCCTCTATTTCTGATTTGAAGAGTTCATGATTCCAAGGTTCTTTGATACTTGGAATATAATGACCCCAGGGTTCTAGGATTCTATCCATCTAAGGTTCTACGGTCCTGTGATTCCAAGATTCTAAATGTGTGTAAGTGGGCTGAGGGCTTTTGGAGGAAAGGTGATACATGCAGCATGTGCAAAACATTATTTTCTCTGTTCTCAGAGTCAGAGGACCATCCCAATGTTTGCACTACCCCACTCCAATATTAATGCAGAGCTGGCTGGGGCTTCAAGTGTGTTTGCTTGTAACATCTGTAAGGAGTCCTTCCTGCCAATATTACCCTGGAAAGAAGTATGTCCTCAGAAGGCTCTGGAGATGAGGAGTCCTCTGGGAGTTTATGTAAGAGGCTGAGTGGTAAAAGAAATATTCGCCAAGAGCCTTGGCTTCCGGGACCACTCCGCCTCTGGTGACAGCTCAGAAGTGACTCACCATGTTTCACGTTCTTTCTAAAACACGCATGGGGAGAACAGAGTGTACTCTGCTTAAGAATCTACCAGACCCTGACTGTACCGCTCATTAATGTTCATTGGATCTCAAATATAGCCTTTAAAGAAATGTCCCCATAGTGATATAGAAATGTAAAGGTCCCTGGGAGGGAAGTCAGGTCAGCCTTCTTGGTGGGGTTGGAAACAGAATTTTTGACCTACAACTGTTTTGAGAGTAAATCCAAAGCACAAAACACTGATCATCAGAATCCCGGGGCTGGAAGCACCCCAAGGGCATGGAAAGTTAGGATGTGAACTATAGAATACACTTGAATGTAGAACATTAGTTCTGGAAGTGAGCTTAGAACATGACGTTTTAGAGTTTGGAGGGACCTTAGAGAGAAGAATGTCAGAGCTGGAAGGAATCTTAGAATATAGACTTATGTCTGCAAAGAATCTTAGAATATAAAGTGTTAGACCTGGGAGGGACCTAAAAACTGAGGCTATAAGATCTGATGGAGTTTTTCGAATGCAGAATGTTGGACCTTAGAAAAGAGAATGTTAGAACTTGGAACATAAATGGTTAGAAGAGAGGATGGGGGAAAGGGAAACGAACACGCATTTATTAGACACCTACATGTTTCAGGCACTGTGCCAAGAGTTTTACAAATATCATCTCATTCAATCCTCACAACAGTCCTGTGAAGAAGGTATGAATTTGATTGATTGATTGATTTAGCTGCATTTGAAAGTTGAGGAAACTAAGGCAGACAGAGGTTAAGTGACTTGCACTGTATCACACAGCTAATAAGCGTCTGAGGCTGGATTTGAACTCAGGTCTTTCTGACTCCATGCCCAGTGAACCCTGTGTGACATGGGATCCAGATTTCTCACCCTCCTGGCCAACTCCCTCTTAACATCACCCACTTTCTCATCAATGTCCTTCCTAAAATGTAGTACCCAGAGGTACTGTACACAGTACTCTTGAGAGCTGCCCTGGAGTAGCTCAAGTCAGTGAGCTCAGAAAAGCTCTATTCTCAAGTATTTGAAGAATTTTTATTGGAAACAAGCCCCATCTTTCTAACATTGGTATCCCTCCAAAGATGTTTTGTGACTGGGAGTCAAGGGGCAGTGAGGACTCTGAAGATCTCCCAAATTTGGGCTTCCGTAGTGACAACCACACTGCCATCCCCACGATGGCTACTAGCACAGGTTTCTAGACCTGCCTCACTAAGAAAGCTAGCTGTTTAAGGGGTCAACAATCCTTTTAAATTACATTCTCTTCTTCAGGGGAAAATCAGCGTCCTGAACTTCAGAGGAAATACAAACAGAGAAAATACAAGCAGAGAAATAAAGACCAACAGACTGCTTGAATCAACTATGCACTTTACATCCATCCCTGGATTGAGAGAGTCTTTACATCTCTGTGAGCACTTGGGGAGCTCTGAATATATGGTCACTCAGAATCTCGACCAGGAAATCACAAGATCCTTCTCATAAGCAAGCCTCCAAAGCAAAATACCAACTCAGAGTATATATACACTTTTCAGAGCCAGAAGGAATCACAACCCTGGTCACTCAGTCCCAAATAGAAATTAGCAAAAGGTGTAAAAGCCTTCCTACAAGCAAGCCTCCCCTAAGCAAACTTTCCCTTAATGGACTCCACACGAGGTCCGCATGGATGGGGAAGATAATTAAATCTCATTAACATTACAGCTTCTTAACCCAGAGTTGGAGAACTTTTTTAAAAAAAAAATTTAGATAAACTGTATGTACCCATAGTTAGTTTCCTTGGTAATTCTATGTTTTTTATTTTAGGCATTTAAAACCATAATTCTGAAAAATAAAAGCAAAACTAAACAAAAGCCCTCATAATTCTGAGAAGGGACCCATAGTTTTCCCCAGCCTCTGACTACCAGAGGGGTCCAGGACACAGCAGAGGTAAAAATCCCCTGACCCAAAGCACCTGACCTGAGCCACTCTGGGGTACCATATTACAACTGAGCAATGATGGAGTGATGACCTGGATGAATTCAGAGAAATGTATGACCAATGGGCAGCCCCCGTATATCACTGATATCCATGTAATATCAGGAGCATGTGAGGGAGGCTCTCCCAGAAAAGTAGGTGGTTCCACCATGGCGGTTTACAGGAAAATCTAGACAAAAGCCACGTAGACACAGATGAGGGGCAATCTGTACCACTGGAGGGACCATTCTTATCAATAGCATTGCTGACCCATTGTAATTCTGGAGTAAGTTCAGAACTTTACTCTTTCACTTAATATATTTTATTAGACTTGGCCCAATGTTCTAGCATGTTGCAATTTTTTGGATCCCGACTCTTGCCCAAATATACTTACTCATCCTTCCCAGCTTGATATCATCTGTAAATATGACAGAGATGTCTTCTGTGTTCATCTAAGTCATCAAAGAAAAAAATATTGAGAAACACAAGGCAAAATTTGAATCCTTTTGTCCTTCCACCAGAGACCTTTAGACTCATCAGTGATTGCTTTTTGGATTCAACCATTGACACAGCTTTGAAATTATTTCATCACACTATTGTCTATCTTTGTCTATTTCTTTATCTTGTTTTCCAGATGACCACGAGACCTTGTTAAGTTCTTTGCTGAAATCTGACCAGATTTCCCCTGATTTTCTACTCTCCTCTCCATCTCCTTTTCTTCTCATATATATAGCGTTAGTCAGGTCTTAGAGGTCAGTGTCTAGACTGGTGGACTCCAAACAATTTTTCAGTAAACAAACATTTTGAACTTGCATCTTCAGTATTTACAAATTACCTTCATGGATTACTGTATTTGGAGTTATGTAACATGAGATTAAAAAAACCCAACAGGATGAGTTTAGATGAAGTATTTGATCTCTGGAATTTATTAGTAAGGGGGCAACACAGTCAGACCTGCACTTTAGGAAGATCCTTTGGCAATGGAGTGGAGGAAGGACTGAATGGGGAGATAAATGAGGAGGTTGTTGCAATAGCCCAGACAAACGGTGATGGTGACAGTGACAAGTGCTTGACCTTGGGAAGGGGTTGGGTGAGTAGAGAGAAGAGGACAGAGGTGAGAGATAAGGAGGCACATGACAAGATTTGGCCATTGATTGGACATGTGGAGTGGGAAAGACAAGACATTTGTGAGTGGGCGGGGGGGGGGAGTAGGAGGTTGAGGGTGCCCTTGACAGTAATGGGGAAATGGGATATGGGGAGGATTTTGGGAGAAAGATAATGCAATGAGATCGACGATCTGGATAGTCCATCTAAGCCTGTGTGTCTGGTGGGACTCCCTCTGTTATGCCCCAAAAGATAAGAGTGGGGAGTGTGGAGGATGTGGAGGAGGCAGGCACTCAATCACTGGTCACAGCTGAGCCAGCCTTCCATATTCACAAAGGGATCTGCCAAAGGCTGGGGCTGGATTTTCCAACTGGCTTCTGCACCATTGTGAGGCTAGGTTATCACTGCCCTGAGGGACTGATACCCAGTCCATAGAGGGGGAGGTCAGGAGCTGAGGGAGGGGCCTGAGTGGCATATGGGTCTCTCAGTTTCCTTCCAACTCTAAGGGGTGGAATGGCTTCAGCTTTCTTTCATTTAGGCTAGCTTGAGACAAAATGTCACAGACACAAGCATGAGTTGGCGCTGAGCTGTGGTGGCTGGAGAGATGAGGTCTTGGGAGGCATTTCTAGTCCTTGTGTCTGTCCTCTGCCCTGGTCAGGTCACATAGGGAGCATCATGATCAGATCAGGTCACCACATTTTAGAAAAGACATTGAAAGCTGGCAAGCCCCCAGAGCAGGGTGGCCAATGTGATGAGCGGCTGTCAACAGAGGAGGGGTTAAAGGACCTGCAATGCTGAGGAGTTCAAAGGCTGGAAGTCATCAAATTTCAAATTTGGAAGAGGGATCAGAGGTCAGCTCCTGTAAAAACTGCTGCTGTCCTGGAAAAGCCTCAGCCAGTGGGAGCCCCTTGCCTCCCCCCACCCACCATAGACTGAGAAGAGAAGGATTGGGGCCATGATCAGTCACCATCCCATACATAGAGTGTCATGGGAAGGAAGCCAAGCCTTGTTCCGTCCCAGAGGACGGAGCTAGGAGTGATAGAGGAAAGTTGTGAAGGGGCAGATTTTGGCTGTATACAAAAAACAAACACAGATTTTCCCATAGTGGGATGGGCTCTCTTACAAGGTAGTGAGTTCCCCGTCATTGAAGGTCTTCAGACAGGAACTAGAGAATCACTCGTCAGTCATGATGTAGGGAAGATTACATTTTAGTTTTGTGGTTTCTAATGTGCTAGGAAGGGACCTTGGAGTGTTGACTGTTAGATCACAGAGCAGACTATTACAGCTTGAAGAGATCTTAGAACTTAGAATGTCAAAGCTGGGAGTGATCTGAGAGTGTAGAACAGTAGAGCTGGAAGGTGTCTGAGAGCTCCCCATATCAAGGTTTGGAGGGTCTTTAAGTCACACAGTGCCAGGCCCAAAGAGGCTTTGGGATTAACATGACTATAACTCACACTAATGTAGAGCCTTAACGTATTCTCTGAGTTTCCAACGTGAGGGGCCCGTGTTTTTAGCTGTGGAGACATCTCCACATCTAGAGAGAAATCCAAGTGGTCCAGATAGGGGATTCTTGCTTTGGGCAGAGGTTGGCTCAGATGCTTCTGATTCTGAGATTCTCTGAGGCTGGGAGACAGGTTCTAATACTCCAATTTTAACAGCGATAGGGATTTTAAGAACAACACACCCAGAGATACTCCCCACCTCCTCCACTCCTTTCTCAGCAACATTTCCATTCGGTTCTATTCCATTTTGAAATGTTTCTTATTTCACATGTACCCAATCCTGTGGTGGGCATATGGGCAGACACAAAGACATTTCTGACATTTTCCCTTCCCTCAAAGACCTTATTATGCTGCTGGGAGATTTGGCCTGAAAATGTGGAGCGGTGCCTAGTCTCAAAATCCCAGACAATAGGGACCTGGGATTGGGGAGGGGTTCCTGGGGTAGATAGGCCAGCAGCCGGGTCCCTGGGCAGGAACCCTAACTTTACCACGTTTGACAAGTAGTTCTCTGACTGTAGAAAGGCAGCCAGGAAGGAGAGCCCCTACTCTCCGAGGCAGCCCAGCCCACTTCGGGCCAGCCCTGGTCCTGCCTCTGAGCCTGTCTGTTTACAATCCCCCTCATTGTTCCTGGTTTAAAAGAAGTAACAAAAACTCGCCTTTTCTGCAGTTCTTTAAAGACTGTAAGACAGATTGCCTTATTTGAGCCTCCAAATGTCTGTCAGGTCATGATCACATTTTATAGATGAGGAAACTAAAAATCCCAGAGGCAAAGGCTTGTCCCAAGCCTTTTAGCTAGTAAGAGTCTGATGCAGAATTTGAAATCAGGTCTTCCCAACCTGAAGACTGGCCCTCAGTCTACTGTGCCATGCTCAGTCTTGCATGCTAAATAATTACCTCAAACTTTGACCCTTTGGCTCAATGGCATGGCTTCTTTCCAACTTAGAGATTCTCTATTTTTGGTTGAACTGGAGGGATGGGTAGTGAATGAGTCAATCTACCATTCAATGTTCTAGACTCAGCCCCATGCAGAAGCCTGTGGGGGTAACCAAGAGCTATAACATCCAATCGGCATCCTAAAGGTGTTTCCTCATTCACCTTGGGGAGATGTCTAACCATGGGCAAAACAGCCAGGGAGCCACAGAAGGTAGCCCAAGATAGTTTAGACTAGAAGGACGATGGGAATTTGATGATAATGATGATAATGATGATTCCAACGAAGAATGATGCCAACAGTTGCCATTGAACTAATATTAGCTTTATTGTATGAAGACATTGGCTCCTTCATCCCTCCAAACAATACTCTGAGATCAAAGTGATTGTCATCATTTTATAGAAGATAAGACTGGTCCAGAGAGGCTAACATGAGATGAACTTGTTTACCTTCATGGAGGTAAGTAAGGGGCTGAGCTGGGATTTGAACAAAAGCCTTTTGGACTAGAAATCTGACGATCTTTTCATTATCTACACTACTTCTGGACCCCAATGTAGTGATGTCATGGATCCTCTTTGAGGATGAAGGACAAACAACAATACCACCATAGCCTGTTACTGTCATTTTTATGAATAATGATTTTAGCTCATGGATTTATGGAATGAATTAACTTAAAAAGCATTTATTAGATGCTTATTATGTATCAGATATTGTGCTAAGTACTGGAGATGCAAAGAAAAAAGTAAAGTAGTCCTTGCCCTCACAGAGCTTTCATTCTGAAAAGGAGAGACCACACTCACATATAGAGGAGTGGAGGTCAGGGTGGGATGCTTTGGTCTGGTGAGTCACAGGAACGGTGAATGGAATCACAGGACAGTTGATTGTTGCATCCTTTCCAGAATCAATCATTAATCATTTCTTAAGAGCCTACTATGTGTCAGGCACCATGCCAGGAGCTGTGGTTACAAAGACTATAGTGGAAACAACTTACTCTGAAGTATATCTAGAAGTAAGGATTTGATAGCCATTCCCACCTTGGTTGGGAAACACGGTGGGAAGATGATTGGTGCCCTGGAGCTGGTTTGATGCCCATCAGGACAGCATGGCCCCGCGGCAAGAGTTAAGGTATACAGAGTCCTTTCCTCGCAACAACCCTGTGAGGTAGAAAGAGGAAGTAGTATTACCCCCTTTCTACAGTGGAGATAACTGAGGCCCAAACAGGTTGTGTGATTTATCCCAGGTTACACAGCTAGCAGGGGCCAGAGCCGGGATTTCTTAGCTCCAATTCCCAGGCTGTTTCTATTCTGACAATCTCCCTTGAACTTTGAGTAGGTAGACCAGAAGGTCATTCTTGAGAGAGAAGACAGTGTTTCTTATTGATTAGATCCTCTCATCTGAGGCTGAGTTGGAATATATTTATGTGTGTTTCTTGTGCTACTTTTTTGCTTTTAGAAACGTAACCATCTATTATCAAGTTGTTTTAGTTGTGATCAACTCTTTGTGACCCCAACTGAGGTTTTTTTGGCAGGGGTTCTGGAGTCGTTTGCCATTTCATTCTCCACCTCATTGTACAGATGAGGAAATCAAGGCAAACAGGGTAAAGTGACTTGCCTAGGGTCACACAGCTAGCAAGTGTCTGAGGCTGGATTTGAACTCATTAACTTAATCATAGAACCACAGAATCCTGGAGCTGGGTGACACTCAAGGGTTTGTGCCATCTCTCCTCCTTGGCATTCCTTCCCCAAAGCAGTTTTTCTCAAAGCTTTCACAGACTCAGCCCTTGGGGACCTGGATGCCTTGTACGCTGGTTCTCGTCTTTCTCTTTCAATAGGCAGGGAGTATTTCATTCACTCATTGCTGTACATCACTGGTTCTCAAAGTGCGATCTGGGGACCCCTGGGAGTCCCAGAGATCCTTTCGGAGGTCTGTGAAGTCAAAACTCTTTTCCTAACAATACTATGCTTCAGTTTCTAATATGATAAATACTGTAAGATATAACCCACACCAACAAACACTCTTGGGGAGGAGCTCTCAGTAATCTTTAAGAGTATAAAAGGATCCTGAGATGCCAAAGTTTGAGAAACATCACCATGGATAATCTGAGATTGGGAGGACACTGTTCTCTTCGTGAGTTCGCTGAGGAAGGTCACTGTGCTCAGCTCCTCAGCACTGGAGATCATTCTAGTCCCACCTCATCTCTTTCCAGATGGAGAACCAAGGTCCAGAGAGGGAACAAAGGATTTGAGAGAGAGAAAGTTAATGGCAAGGCTGAGATTAGAATCCAGGCCCCTTGAGTCCTGGGTCAGTGGTGTTTACGTCACAAACGAGATCTTGGATGACAGAGTGACAAACGTCAGAGGCCTTCGGATGCTTTTGGGGATGGAGGAAAGGGGATAGGCTCTAAATAGCCTCTGGCCTAGCTTGCTCGCATGAAGGGCCTGAAAGCTCTATGTGATCCTGATGGGCCCCTGAGATCCTGGAGGTCTCTGAGACCCTCAGACCTCTGAGGCTGCCTGCCTCTCCACTCGGACAGCTTGCGATGTCTCTCCATAAAACACGTGGTGGTTGAGCGTCCAGCTCCAGTCCCCCATTTCTGCCCCTATGTGGTAGTGCTGTGTTGGTGCCGCCATTTTGTCTGCGTGTCTTGGGAATACCTATTGGATTTCTGCCCCTTGTTTATTTTGTGGGATGGATTCCAAGCCACTGGCCTCTTCTGGTGCATTTCATTATAGCCCCCCCCCCCCACCGGACTTGGGTACATTGATGGAGAAGCACTTTTTGCCCTCGTCCTCAGTCCATGGATTAGTCTAGGAGGAGTCTGACATCTGAGACAGCAGAGAGAGAGCTGGAAGCCTGGCCTCCACTTGTGACTTTTGTGACCTTGGACAAGTCTCTTTTCCTTCTCTGGGTCTCAGATTCCTCATTTGTAGAAGGGAGGTTTGGGTTAGAGGATATGCGAGGTCTCCTGAAACTCTATATCTATTAGATAATATGACTTAAAAATAAATCATACTCTCACACCCTTGTGAGCACTTTTTACTTGCTACTTATAATAGATCACGCTCAGATTGAGGCACCAGGTACTTACTATTATCATTCCCATTTTACAATGGGGGAAACTGAAGCGGGTGGTGGTTAAGTGACTTGTCCAGGGACACACAGTTAGAAAGTGTCTGAGGGCAAATTTGAACTCAGATCTTCTTGAACTTGGGTCCAGAGCTCTGTGCACTATGGAACCCCCAGCAGCCTCTGGTTTAACACATACCCAAATTTGGAAGTTTTCTTTAATATATGATGGAGATAGAAAGATGAAAATAAGAATCTGGTTCTTTAAGGAGTTTATACTCTACTAAGGTCCCATGATCTGGAGCCCTGGGAGCCAATCCCTGTGGGAAAGCACTTTTTTGGGGGGGGTGTTGGGGCTGGCTCGGGGCTGTCGGCAGTGTCGGAGGGTTCTCAAAGCCGGATGATCCCCCCAACCCTTACAAAGACAGGCTTTCAGTAGCAGCTTTCATCACAGAACAAAAGCACGGCAGGGGTGGGAGGGATGTGGGGGCTCATCCAGTCAGACTGCTTCATTTTACAGATGAGGAGACTGAGGCCCAGACTGGGGCGGTGACTTGCTTAAAGGCATGTGGAGGATTTAGTCAACAGTCCACAAGCATTTAAGTCTTTATCCTGTGCCTCCCACTGTGCTAAGTGCCGAGGCGGTAGAAGATTCTTATACCAGGGAGCTCAGTGTTGGTAGTTTCTCTTAGAATAAGGATGTGTCTTCCTGCACATCAACA
>JAQQSW010006538.1:0-13927 GCA_028646575.1 Pseudocheirus occidentalis | reverse complement strand
CCCCCCCCCCCCCCAGTAGGTATGATCTCCAAGCGGCTAAGCTTCCCCACCTTCCCTTTCTCCTGCCAGACAGTGGGACTGGGGCTCCCTGGGTCCAACGCACTGGTGCTGTTGATCCTAGGCTGTGACGGTGCCAATGTTCCCGGTGACTGGGGGTGCTAGAGCACTTCTCCCAAGTCCACAGATGAAAATTGGAGGTTAGTCGGGAGGTTAGTCGGAGAACTCCGGGCCCCCTTCCGAGCTACACCTTTCTGTCTTCTCGGATCCCTCCACACCCCCTCCCCTTCCTCTTTTCTCAGAGAAGGCTGGCTTCTGCCTTCAGCTTTTCTGCTTCCTTGGCCCACAGCAGTCTGATAGAATCAAGCATGGTTAGTTATTTTTGAGAGGCTTTTTATTTCTGCGCCTCTTGCCTTCTTTCATTTTTCACTTAGTCTCTATGTTAAAAAAAAATGGACCAAAAAAGATAATAATAATAATAGTAATGCTTTTTTGGCATAGACAAAGGGCTAGAGTAAAAATGTTTGCGTTTTCAGATCTGTAAGATGGTTTCCATCTCTGTCCCGCTATAATTCTAAATGCATTCGGAGAAATTTGATGAGGGAGACTATGCTCACTTCAGGTTTCCTGAGATGGCACTTTATAGCTGAGCCTAATGTATAACGACTCATCACCTTCTTCCTTCTTTATGTTACTGGCAGCATTTCCCAAGTTGCCCAGGTTTGGAATTCCAGCCACCTTTGATGTTGACCCCCTAAAACAACAGATCTGACCCCTCCTTTCCATTTATCTACCATCACCCTAGTTTAACCCTTAGGACTTCATGCCTAGATTCTTTCAGGAGCCTCCTAACAGGACCTTTTGAAAACTGGCTGTGGGGGGACAGAAGAGGAATGAAGAGGTAAAGGAAGGTTAACCCATCAATTCTTTTGGCTTCCTTGTCATGCAGTCCTCTTCTGGTGATGGACCAGAACTGAGAGTGGGGAATAGATCCCAGGCTGCAGGAGAATATTTTGAACCCCACCTACATCCATTTGAACCTAATCTTTCCTGAAGGAGATGCCTGAAGTTTGGTTTAATTATGCAAAAGCATTTTTTTTTAAAGAGCAGCTGAATTCAGTAAATGATAATGGTCCTCAAGAACAGAGAATTCAGGGGTGGCTAGATGGGCAGTGAATAGAGCACTGGCCCTGGAGTCAGGAGGACCTGAGTTCAAATGCTGCCTCAGACACTTAACACAAAAACTAGCAGTGTGACCTTGGGCAAGTCACTTAACCCCAACTGCCCTCCAAAAAGCAAAACAGAGAATTCAAACAGGAAGAACTTTCTAATCACTGCCAGGTGCAAGGAAGGTATTGGGTATTAATGCTTCACTGGTCATCTTTGTTACAGAGGAGGATTCAATCTGTGGGGTTTCCCACCCCAGAAATGGCTGATATACTAACCAAAGGCATGACAAAATGTCTTTTAAAAACTTCCATGTGATACTGAGTGAATATTGACGAGTAAGAACTTTGAAAATTGACCATCAGTGGGACCCAGATGCATGGTTTTGGTTTTTTTTTTGGTAGCTTTTATGGATTTTTTTTCTTTTAAACAAGAGACAAAAAATAAAGGATGAGATGAAATTCAAGAATTAAGTGTTTTATTGATACTCAATTTACAAGACAAATTCAAATTTTCTTAAAAATTTCATAACTTGTACATAAACATTGTCTGAATTTATAAAGGAACTTGGTTTGATCATTTGGTTTGAGGTATATCGTAAGGACAATCTCTATGGTTTAAGAAGCACCACAGAAAGTATTTAGTTGTGTTATTTATCCTTCTTGTGCCCATAACAAACATCACGGACCACTGAGTTCTCATGTTAAAATTCAGTAACTGCTTTTAGTAGCCTCACCCCCAGCCCCTCAGGGAGCTCCTCACTACAGGTACTCACTCGGAAGCTGCTTGTAGAGATGGAAGGTAGAATCCACATACTACAACCATCATTCTCCCTACAGTCACTATTTCTGTTCTTTATTGGCCTCTGGAGGAAAGGCTGTAATAATCCCATGGGGCTTCTGTGACTGGAAAAATCAGGAAAGGCTTAACTCAAATCTACAGCTTGTCAACTGGAATAAGAATTTATGAAAGAAAATTCTCATCCAATGTTTTTCCTAGCATTCCAGGGTAAAACCGCAGAGCTCCTCTCCCTCCAGAGCTTTCTACTTCAATACAGTAACTCCTGAAGAAACTCTTGGTTTTTCTTCTGTTCACAAGGATAGCACACTTGTATAAGAATGCGTACATACATTGAGACAGAAGGTCTAAAAGGAAGGAGCCAAGACCTGTCCAGCTTGCATCTTACCTACTAAAACAAAACACCTATGTGCATAAAAAGGAAGATGACCCATACGGTCACTGAAAAGTAATGCCTGAAATGATGAACTATCAGTTGGTTCACTTCCATCAGTTGGGGGGAGCTGCTAAAAAGAAAGCTAAGCTCTTAGTTCAAGTCTTCCATGTCCACCAGTAAGTGCCTAGATTTTATGAGCAGAATTTTCTAGCTTTTAAGACTCAGAGCAAGAATCTTCATATTGTTTTCTGTTAATCTACTTTCCTATTCAGTCTGCCTGAAAAACTGTTCTGCCATTATTCACGTAAAGAGCCATGGTCGTGTCACCTCTGACAACCATTTTCAGAAAAAGCAAATATTTCTTTATAGAATTACTAGTCATATCAGATGAACTGACCAGATCTTTAGAAAAATTACCACTCAGGCTCAAACCCAAAAGGATTTAACTATTGAACTTCCACACTGAATGATGGAAGAATTATAAAAAAAAGTTTGTAAGTAAATACACTTAGAAATGACTCACGAAAAAGGACCTAGAATTTTCCTTTAACACAAAGAATAAAGAGATTTTCCCTACGGTTGCATTCAGGAGACAGGTTAACGTCTCTGATGGAAAAACATTACTTGACATTAGCTTCTCAGTCAGCAATGACATCTGAACTGAACCTAAAAACTCAACCCTCGCCAGAGAAAGTAATGGGCCACAATTTAAAGTGCTCTGCATTTATGTATATAAATCACAGAAATTCAGTAGTACAGTAGTTATGCTTGTCCATTCTAGAACTTCACAGCTTGGAAATATGTGCAAGAAACCCAAGGATATATTCTTAATGTCATACGTGACCATAATTATTAAATAAATACCCCAAATACCCTTTTATTGGAAATACAAGAAATCAATGGGGGGAAAAAACCTAATGCAGATGTTGCTGTGACAAGTGAAATCCTTCTTCGTTGGGTTATCTCCAAATCTCTTCATTCATTGTCTCAGTTCATGGGAGTTTTAGGCCCTGAGATTGCTAGCTCTAACAGCAACATCGGTCTTGTTCTTATTCAGGAGATCAAAGGTTCTCTGGAGCATAATGAGGGAGCTCTTCAGCTGGAAACAAATGATTCCCCCGAGAACAGAAATAAAGTTTATTTTCAGAATCATATTTCACTTTTCAAAATTTGGCCATTTTGAGTACTAAATGATCATTTTTATATCCCGCATAATTATGCAAATATATTCAATGTATTACATGTTACTCAAGTCCAAAAACTAGACTATCATGTTGGAATATTTATATCAGACATTAAACATCCATCTTAATCTGTCCTTAATGATCATAATATGTGCCACGGTGATTGCTATATAACCTTCCCCCCTTTTGCTGGGTCACAGCAAGCTTCTTGCTGTTGCCTCCTGCCCCCTCTACTCCTCCCAAATTTTTATCCCATTAATCAAATAAAGCAAGAAGGATAAATTTCCTAAGTAATTTCTAAAATCAGGCTATTTGCAATGGTTTCTTCACTGTCTCCCATTTTCAAACTACTGTTTACACCTAATGAACATTCATTCACCCCCTCTCTCCACCTAAACAAATTTAAATCCCACCTATTTTTTGAAAACTTCCCTAACCACTTCAATGCATGGTGAACCTTCTCCCTCCTCTGAACTCCTATAAAACTGATTATCTCCATCATTTAATTTGGCATTACATTTATACTTTATTGTATTCTTAAATGTTTCTTCTATATGTGTTATCTGCACAACAAAACTATAAGCTCCCTGAAGGCAGGATTGTGATTTCTACATCAAGTCTCCCTCTCCCTGCTTCCCAGTCCCTGCCAGGTTGCTCAATTAATAACTGGAATGAACTGGTCTTCTTTTCTTTTTCAGACTGTTTCGGAAAGCACAGTCTCTTCAGGATGAAAGGCCTTATCCACATGGCTATTTTTTTTTTAAGTTTTAAATTATTAAATACATTTGCACAAAAACTTTGATACCATTAAATATTCAGAATCTTTTGACTTTTTCTTGCACATGAAAGCTAACACTTAAACCTGTGACCCAAGAGGCTTCCCAACAAGGTCCTCACTGCTTGTCTTCTATTCTATCCCCCAAAAACCCAGCCCTTTACTCTCATCCTTTAGCATCTTCACCTCCATTCTGACTTTCCCACAATGGACCTAATTTGGGATGATAATCTGTCAACTGCTTAAAGGGTACCTTGAAGCTTAGTTAAATTTATTCTGTCTTGGTTTGTTTTGAAGCTCAAATTCAGCAAATATTTATTTTTCTACATGTATATCTGCATCATCAGATGGTGTTTGGTTTTAATCTCTGGATTCATTAAAATTCATTTTTAAACTCTTAAAATAATTATATGAGCTACCTATCAATCAGAACAAGAACTAATTTACACTAAGACAGACAAGGGTACTACAGACTCTCTCCTACCTGTTCAAGCATGGTGATGGAGTCTCTAAGAACTCCCTTCAATCGATGAGACTGATCTTTGTTCTTTTGAGGATCTTCTTCTCTTGATACCACTTTAGAGGCTGAACTAAAAGAACAATAGCATTTTACAATTATCAGCTGATCTTCTATTTCCAAAATTCTTTAGTGAAACACTTACGAATTTGCAAAAATGGCTTGTCAACAAAGAACAGTTAGTGGACCAAATGTTATGATGTTTAAAAGAAGGAATAAAATTTTCTTCAACTGAAAAGTAACAATCTGATAAGAACCCAGTCAAAGAAGAAATCAATAAGAGATTTACTCACTTCCCAGATTTTTCTTCCTGGACATGGAGATGGTAAAACGACTGAGCTGCATGCTCTATCTTGGACAGCTTGAGAAAGAGGGTCACATTCAGCAAGACCAGCAACAGCAAACTAGGCACAAACCAAATTAAACACGATAAATCCAAACTTCCATCCAATTCTTATGTAATAATAATAATAATAATAGCTAGCATGTATACAGGGCTATAAAGTTTGGAAGACATTTTATATGTTATTGGATCCTCGCAACAACCTGATGAAGTAGGTTCTATTATTAACACCATTTTACAGTTGAAGAAACAATCTGAGATAGGTTAAATGACTTGCCCAGAGTCAAATGGCTAGTAACTGTATGGATTTGAACTTGAGTCTTCCTGACTCCCACATCCTGTCACTGTACCCACTGCACCAGCTAGCTGACTTGGTCATTTTGTAATGCCAATAAAATTACTTGAATAAAATAACCTTAAAAATAAATCTTCAAAAATGAGATTGCAAATGCTATAAAGAGGGTATGATGGAGAGGTCGACGTGGTTGTGGGATCTGGCTTGGAGATCTACTGAGTAAATCTTTAAGTTTTAGATATGATCACAAGGATCCAACCCAGATCATAAACAATTTAATTAGATGATTATACTTCAAACACAAATCAAGGTCAAGGAAGAACTAGCTTCAAATGGGTAATCAAGATACAATTGCTTTGGGATAGGAGCAAAGTTTCAATATTCCTGTGAAAACCAAGATTTCAGTAGAAAAATTTAACAATCCACCCCATTTTGGTCCAAGCTGCATGATCCCAGATATATATTCATGGTGTCATCATAGCTAAAATTTCATAAGCTGAAACAAACTCATCATGTTGGTTTCCATAACAACCTTTCAAATGAATGTTAACCTCATTAAAAATACATACAAAATACATTTAGGATTACGTCTTTCTAAAAGCTAAATTTCCCCTCCAGTATAATGTTATCTCCTCCTTCTTATATTTGTAGTAACATATGTAGTACACTTTTTAGCCAAAAAAAAAAAGATCTAGAATGAGGCCAGCTAGCAACATTTTGGCTGAAATATAAAGCAAGGAGATTCAACAGATCACAAATGTATTTAATATTCAAAATTGTGAAAATGAACTCAAAACAGTCAATTCCTATTTATTCAGGAATCCAAACTACACACACACAAAAAAGCTCAAAAACAAAGGACTGCAGGATGTTTTGTTTTTGTGTATTCTGTGGCTATGTGGTACACTGGGAAAAGGACTGAATTTTGAGGCAGAAGACAGGAGTTCAAATGCCAATCTTATTTAATGCTGAACAAATTTTCAAAAATTCTCTGGGCCTCAGTTTCCAAATCTGTAAAATGAGATGTCTAGTCTAGATGACCCCCAAAGGTCTCTTTCTGTTCTAAATTTATGACTTTATGATTTATGAACTCTACTTTTATGAAAAACAGACAAAAGACGTATTATAAATGAATCTTCTGAGACAAGTTAGAAGAAACAACTTCCAGAGCACATCCTAGAGTCAGGGAAAGTGTATTAACATTCTGTATCACACCTACAGTCTAATGAGATGATCTTAAGTTAACAGTGGTGAATCTAAGACACTAAAAAATACTGTGGTTTATGAACCATCCAAGATTGTTCTGTTTAACTACAATGTTATGTATATTTTACTGTATTCTAATTCTTTAAAAAAATTACACTTCATGGTACATATAACTTAGTTCTACCACTATTTGATCAACAAGACCATGCTCTCCAATCATTCTATACATATATGAATAAATCATACATTTATTCATATACTATATAAGCATTATGTAGAATAGAAAATATTATATATAAGTATTATATAGAATATATAATAATATATGTAAAACAAATTTAGGGATACATTTAATCTGATTCCTTGGCTCTGGATAGATTTTATCAATTCCAATTATACTGATCTACTCTCTTTTTTTTAAGGATTTAAAAACATTTTACGCTTTTAATTTTTGGTTTAGTATTTTATTTCTCCCCAGTTACATGTAAAATCAGTTTTTAACATTTGTTTTTAAAACTTTGAGTTCCAAATTCTCTTCCTTCTTCCCTCTACAGCTCCCTCACTGAGAAGGCAAACAATTCAATATAGGTCATTCGTGTGTAGTTGTGCAAAACATTTCCATAACAGTCAAGTTGTGAAAGAAAACACAGACCTCTCAAAAAACTCTTCAGAAAAATAAAGAATGCTTCAATCTGTATTCAGATAGTAGGAGTTTTAATCAAGCAAGTTCCCACAATTGAGTCATTCATTTTGCTATTTAACAATTCTACAATGAGGAAATTGTGGGTTGTGGGTTTAAAAAAAAATCCTAATGTAATCCTGGTGTGATTTAATTCCATTTTATTTTAATCTGGTTAATTTAATTTGACTGAAATGGCAAATAACCTCCATACAGCACTTAAACATAATATAAGCGCATCTAATAGTGGCTCTTACCTTTTCTTTATCTTTCTTTCTTTACCAATCCTACTTTTTAATCCTTTATTTTTCATATTATCACCAAACCCTCTCTAAAGGTCTTTTAAATCGTGGAACCTACTACTAGCCTCAGTTCTCCCAAGGCAGTGGATAACAACAGGCCCCTTCACAAGTCTGTATGCCGTGTTAGGGCTGATAAACCAAAGTGGCACGTTTAGCTTGTTAGTAACATTTCATGTGAAACAAGTTTGAATTTTTATAGAAGTTATAATGAATTTGATTTAGACAAAAGTATCCATCCTATAAATGCTGACTTCATCTGGACCAGAAGGCAAAATACTTAACTCCAAACTATGTTACATGCACATGTACACAGACACACAGACACACACACCCCAAGATGCTTTAGCAGCAAATTTACTTTCTTTTAGCCTATGCTAAAAAAAATTTATGGACAAAAATGCTGCCTACGTCACTCTCATAATGATTCTTAACAAATGAAGCCACAGAAATTGTTAAATAGAACCTGATTGAGTATATTCTTGTAGAATATCATGATCTAGCCTGACTGCCTAGGCAGCAGAGTGTGAAAAAGGTATAAATGGGCTTATCACTAATCCACCAGCCTATATGTACAAAACTCCCTTAAAGCACAGGGAGCTTCTTATTACTGTCTCTAAGGAAATGTGTGTTGCATTACCACCTGATTTTGAAAGCCCAGCATTTCCTGCAATGTCTAAAAGCTATGTTAAAATTAACGGAACAGGTAGGCGTGGTGTAAGTCAGGTGATTTTATTTTATAGCTTCTATAAAATGACCTCCCAAATCAGTTTTAAGTCTTCTCCTGAAAGAACCTCCATTGAGGAACATGCTTCACAAATCATCTAATCTGTGGTCAAGCAATCAATACTTACAAGACACTCATCACCACAATAATGGCAATGTTACGGCTCTCAGTTTCTCTTTTCCGTCCTACAGATCATAGGAAAGACCACATTAGAAAAGCTCTGCATCAATTCTGTAAGCTTATTCTCTCATCATAATATATGATATATTTAAATGAACAATTAACAAAAGTACGTATGGTCTACTTTCATGTACCAATAAAATGACCCATCTTTTATCCTCGTGTCATGTTACTTGATGTGATATACAAGAGCTTTCCATAGAGGCAGCAGGTCACCAGGGCCTACATATTAAGATCCCCTGGGGATTCTGGAAAGGCCTTAGTCTTACTCCCCTCCAGGTACCTTCACAGCTTCTTCACCTGCAGCAATGTGATGACAGAATTTCCAAATGCCACAATAAGATTCATTCCTTTGGCTTAAGCTTTTTTGTCTTCTATTAAAATACAAATAAACCCTGAGAGTAAGATTAGATGACTGATAAAATCATTCACACTAAAAGAAGATTTTAATAAGGGGGAGAAGGCCCCCCAGGGTAGCAAGGATGGGGTGTTACCAAGAGGAAAAAGGTCCAAACAGGGAAAGCTGAGGATACTCAAAGAGAAGCTTCTATTTCCCAATGGAGCTCAGAACCAGCCTTCATCAGTTTTGCTGTTGTTTTTTGTTTTGGGAGACAATCAGAATTAAGTGACTTCCCCAGGGTCACACAGCTAGTAAGTGTCTGAGATCTGATTTGAACTCGGGTCCTCCTGACTCCAGGGCTCATGCTCTATCCACTGTGCCACTAGCTGCCTCCTTCATTTTTTAAATAATGCATAAAAATATAAAACCCTGACAATAAATACAGACAAGGGTTAAACTGCACTTAATTATACAGGAACTCTCTATGAGGGACTCCAAGGGATTTATTAACATTATCTAATAAATGAATCCTTGCTGAATCCCACTAAAACATTTTTAATAAATTGAGAAATTTAAGAGCAAAGACATTAAGTGACTTTTTGAAGGTCAGAGAACAACAGAGAAGGTAGAACCTGCACTTCCCTCTCACATTTTAGTCTTCTCTCTCCTATTCAAGAGGTTCTTTTTAAAAAAAAGTTTATTTTTAATTTTCAACATCTGTAATAGTAATGAAATTTGAAGTTCCTTTTGTATTGGAAAGCTAAGAGGTACTTAGCACCTAGTTCAAATTAAGCCTCTGTTAAAGAAACAGAAGGTATGACCTCCTGTTGCTGATGTAACAGGAAGGGGCTGAGCATGGAGGAGCAATACTGTATATAAGGAAAGACCCCAGAAAGGGAGAGTCAGAACTCCTTGGGATCAGCTTCGTTGGAGGCAGAAGCAGCTGCTGCTGAGGAGGCTGAAGAGGAAAGGCCCAGGATGGAGAGAATGATTTTGATTTTGGGAACCAGGTAGAGCTTCTGCTAGGGAGTTTCAAAGACTGAGGAAGCATGACTGTGATACTGGTACTTTGCATGGACCTGTTTGTGGCTTTGTTAAGCCCTGACTTCCCGGGAACAGAGCCTGTGGAGGATTTAAGGTGGACTGGACACTGTGAGCTTCAGTATGGAACAGGAATAGCACAGAGAGCTAGACAAAGAACTGGGAGCTGTCTGCCTTTGAACCCAGGTGACGGTTTGGTGAATCCAGGTGGGAGCTGGGACCATGGAAGAGGATCCAGGGAATCTGAGAGACTACCCTGAACCAAGCTGAAAGAAGACTTTACTTGGATACTGTGTACTGACTGAGAAGACTGCAACTTATTTGTGACTCAGGGGTGAATGGCCGGTGTATTTTACACTACCCCTTAAGAGAGGGCTGAGTAGTGACAGATATTGTAACTTAGTGAGCCCCATGAGTGGAGAACTTGGACTACTGTATTTTGTGACCCTTAAGGAGCCTCCTAAAGGATGACAATGATCGAGTTGATTGAATGACTGAGTTACTAAGTGACTGATTGACTAAATGATTATACTTTGTTCAAAACTGTGTGACCACTGTGGTGAAAACTATGTGGCCATTTTCTGTGATAAGTTGTTGTGAATGCTGTATTTGGATTATCTGTGATAAGTTGTAACATTGTGAATGCTGTATCTTGATTTACTGTGAATGTTTTCCTCTGATTTGTTATTGAATAAAGAATTTGCTATACTATGTAATTAGAACCTTTAAAGCAGTTCACAGTAGCATTCTTTTGGAAAGCTGCTCATCCTTGGCTTTAGAACATTCACTTCTATTCTGAGTTCTAAATTTTATCCCCCTCCCCAAGACAAAGTGAATTCTGATATAGGCTATACATATACATTCATTTTAAACATATTTTCCCATTAGGTCATGTTGTAACGAAGAATCAGAACCTATGGGACAAACTATAAAAAAGAAAGATAAAAGAGAGAGGAAAAAATAATATACTTTGATCTGCATTCAGACTTCATACTTCTTTCTCTGGATGTGGACAGCATTTTTCATCATGAGTCTTTTGGAATTGTCTTAGATCAAGAGATTCCTTCTGCCTCATATAACAAAAGAGAAGATTTCTGACCAGGGAATATGTACCTTTAATGTCTCCCTTGGAGTCCAGGCCTGTGGTCCCTGGGGGGCGTGGAGAAGAGTGTTTAGGAAGCATTTCTGCCATATTTCGATTACATGTTCGTCTTCTCCTCCGCAAGCCACTGGGTTTTCCAGGATCTTCAATAGACTGCTTTAGCAAAGATTCCTCCATTAAGAGATCTGATTCTGAAAGGGAGGGAGAAGAACCTAGAGTTGTTTCTTTTTGTTAACAGATGGAAGTTTATAGGACTAACCTATGACTCAAGAGAAGGGACTGGAAAAGCAACGCAAATTCCTTTTTTGGCCTATAACACAGAGCACATTAAGTAACATAAGGTAACTTCCTTGAACTCTTCCTTGTGTTTGAACCCATGTAATGGATGAAGTCCTTCCCTTTAAATAAAAAGCTTTAAAGAGTGCAATGACCCCACAATGATCCTTCATCATTCTAGAAAGAATAACCTATATCAATAAATAATGGGGATCATTAGTGCATATTCACCATATTAAATATTAAGGTAACCATAAGTCAGTCATGGAAATAACAGGCTGTCCACTTATCCTGGATGAACAAAAAATTTTCTCAAGTACTGGCACCTGATTAGGTTATAAATGTTCTGCTATCCCAATACTGAAACAGGAACTCACTATTTATTCAGAAAATGGGAAAGTAATTTGGGAGAAACCAACATCATATGCCAATATAAGTTTAAGACTGATATGTGATTCAAACATAAAGGGTGGTACCATAAGAAAATTAGGGGAGCATAGAAAAAATTATTTGTCAGATCTATAAATAGGGGAAGAATTCATGACCAAACAAGAGATAAGGAAGTTCACAAGAGGTAAAATGCATAATTTGAAACCAGTGCAGCTAAAATTAGAAGAAAAAAAACCAGGAAATTTTGGAGGAAAATTTTTGCAGCAAGTTTCTCTGAAAAAGGTCTCATTTCTAAAATATGTGGAGAACTGAGTCAAATTTACAAGAATAAGAGCCATTCCCCTTAGACTTTAACTTGCCATCTCTCACCTCTGAGCATTCATAAAAATAGACTGTCCCACACTTCTGAAACGCATTCCTTCCTCATCTCTAACTTTGAGAATCCTCCCTGCTTCAAGATTCAATTTATAAGCCATACCCCTCCACCCCCACTCCATTAAGGTTCCCTAATCCCCTCAACTAAAAGCGATCTCTACCACCTCAAATTTTGTTAGCGTCTGGTTCTCTCGCACCCCACATTATGCACATATCATACTGCTCCCCACTCACTCTAGCAGAACGTGAGCTCTTCGAAGTCCAAACGTCTATCACCTAACACAGTGTTTTGCTTAGTAAGTGTTTAAGAAAGTATCAAAAGGTTAATTGAATCTAAATAATACTCAAATTAGACATTAAACTCTTAAGTAATTCTGAGTTGAGTGACCATTAATTTTTCATGATTAAAGGAGTTATCTCCCACTATATTTGAAGGAGGACTTAAAGCATGTCAACACTGCACAAAGAGTAGTACTCCCCAGACAGCCTGGAGAACTGGGCTCCATCTATAGCCGTAGTACAACGAGTGTTGGTGAGCAGTTCAGCAGAATGTGAGGAGAATGCACGCTCCCTCCCTTAGGGACCTGAGGTATGTGGGGCACCAGTGACGGGACAGCATTCCAACGGGAGTCATTCCCACTAAATCTTATATCCAACCACAACAACCGCAGCTCAGTGAGAGAATCTGTCGATAGTAATATGAACAACAAGTACTAATTTCACAAACTAAATGAATCAAGTGATGTACGAACCAAGTTGTTTGAAATAGTCTTCCAATGAGCTCCAAGAATTCTTTTCAATTAAAGACTTTATGAGACTCCATGGTTGTTTTCTATATTTCAACTCTGAAGAAACTCTGATAGGGAATGAAGGAATAAAAGACAATTAAATGAATGGTAGAGGGGGTTATGACAAGGTATAAATAATAACTTAACAAATGAGTGTTATTATAAAAAAGTGTCCAGAATTCATATTATCTAGAGAGAACCACTGAGATTTAAGAAAACCCAGTGACACAGAATAGTCATCACTTTCAGAAACATGCCATACAACAGTAGTTACAATGCTTCCTCAATTTCTCTACTCCTTTTCATAAGCTAAAAATCAACACGTTGAAACAAACACAAAATCAAATATACATTTCTCAGAAGCTTTTAAAAGAGGCTTAATGGAAATAAATTAGTTGAAAATAGATACAGTAATTAGGCATGACAGGGCTAAGCATATGAAGGCCTAGCCCTCTGCATCTAATGCTCTAATATTTTTCACTTTTCCCTCGAGGTGGCTTACCGTAGCCTGCATTTCTGTTTTGAAGAGCGAGTGATGCAGTATCTGTTCAAAGTGTAGAAATAATCATGGTAGGGAACATCATGGGTCAGAACTTCTGCATCTACCAAGTAGAATCGTGCTTCCTGACTTTCTTTATATAGTGTCTGGCAAAATAAAGCAAAATAAAAGTAGAGAACATTTTCTACATACATACATATATACACATACATACATACAGGCATACATATGTGTGTGTATCGGTACTACTCACTCTAGAGCTAACTCTCATACTTAAATAAACTTTCAGTTCCAACAATCATTTGTTAAGGAATGGTGAAGAACTGTGCATTAGTTTCTGAGAAAGATACTTCACAGTATGAAGACTGAAAAGACATTTTTGGAGCAGCTAGGTCACGCAGTGAATAGAGCACCCACCCTGGAGTCAGGAGGACCCGAGTTCAAATCCAGCCTCAGACACTTAACACTTACTAGCCGTGTGACCTTGGGCAAGTCACTTAACCCCAATTGCCTCTCCAAAAAAAAAGAAGAAATTTTGAAAAAGAAAAAGATATTTTCCAGATCTCATGAATT
>JAQQSW010006537.1:0-13927 GCA_028646575.1 Pseudocheirus occidentalis | reverse complement strand
CTAGAACAATTCAATTGCATGCCTGATTCATTGTCCTCCATTTTCCTCTAGTTTATTTATATATGCATTCAGGGATTTAAAACTTCCCCTAAGAACTGCCTTTGCTGCATCCCACAAGTTTTGGTATCATGTCTAATTATTGTCATTCTCTTGAATGAAGTTACTCATTGTTTTCTATAATTTCTTGCTTGACCCACTAATTCTTTAGGATTAAATTATTTAGTTTCCAATTAGTTTTTTGCCTTTTCCATTTCCATTTCCATTTATCACATATAATTTTATTGCATCATGATCTGAGAATGATGCATTCAATATTTCTTCCTTTCAGCACTGAATTGTGAGGTTTTATGCCCTAGCACATGGTCTATTTCTGTGTATGTGCCATGTACTACTGAGAAGAAGGTATATTACTTTTTATCCCCATTCAGTTTTCTCCAGAGATCTATCATGTCTAGCCTCTCTAAAATTCTATTTGCCTCCTTAACTTCTTTCTTGTTTATTCTGAGGTTAGATTTATCAAGTTCAGAGAGGGGAGATTGAAGTCTCCCACTAGTATAGTTTTGCTATGTATTTCTTCCTCTAATTCTCTTGAATTTTCCTCTAGGAATTTGGATGCTATGCCACTTGGTTTATGTTAATTTATGTTAATAATGATATTGCTTCATTCTTTTTTTTTTGCTGTTTGGAGGGCAGTTGAGGTTAAGTGACTTGCCCAAGGTCACACGGCTAGTTGTTGTGTTAAGTGTCTGAGGCCAGATTTGAACTCAGGTACTCCTGACTCCAGGGCCGGTGCTCTATTCCCTGCGCCACCTATCCGCCCCTTATTGCTTCATTCTTGATGGAGTCTTTTAGCCAGATGTAGGTTCCTTCCTTTTCTCTTTTAATTAGTTCTATTTTTGCTTTTGCTTTATCTGAGATAAGAATTTCTACCTCTGCTTTTTTTTACTTTAGCTTAAGCATAGTGTATTCTACTCCACCCTTTTACCTTTACCCTCTGGGTGTCTCCTTGTTTCAAATGTGTTTCTTGTAGACAGCATATTGTAGGATTGTGTTTTTTAATCCATTCTGCTATCTGCTTCCATTTTATGAGAGAGTTCATCCCATTCACATTCACAGTTATTATTTCTATCTGTAACTTTCCCTCCATTCTATTCCCGCCCCTGTTTATATCTTTGTATCTTCCTTTTCCTTCCCTTCCTTAAGAGTTTTCCTTTTGACCACCACCTCTGTCAGTATCTCTCCCCCTGCCTCTTCACCTACCCTTTCCCCTTACTACTCTTTCCCTCCCTTCTAACCACTCTCCCCTTATCCCTCTTACTGCCTGTAGGGCACAATATATTTTTATTCTTAACGGAATATGTTATTCCCTCCTTAAACCCAAACCAACGCAAGTAAATTTCATATATTGCTACTCTCACTCCCTCTTTTCCATCTATTGTTACAAGTTTCTGTATCTTTTCATGTTAGAATCTAGACTTAACTGTTCATATTGATCCCTCTTTAAATCAGAACCAATGAGAATAACATTTATATGATGCTCCTCTGCTTTCTTCCTTCCCCTCCACTTTAGTATGATTTTATGCCTCTAAGTGTGGCATAATTTACCATTTACTGCCTCAATCTTTCCTTTACTCCCATTATAATCCCTTTATTCCCCTTAATTGGGTTTTTTGTCTTCAGATTACTTTACTTTTACCCACTCCCCCCTGTGTATGTACATCCCTTTTAAATATTACAATACTTATACAAATTTCAATATTGACAGGTATCTGCTTCTCATATCAGGATGTAACCAGTTTGCTCTTATTGAGTCCCAATTTATATGCATGAGTGTACATCTCTGTGCATATGAGTATGTGTATATGTGAGTGTGTGTTTTCCTTGTTTACCTTTTTATGCCTTTCTTGGATCTCGTAAGTGGAGACTGAATTTTCCATCAAGCTCTGGCTTTTTCATCAGGAAAGTCTGGAAGTCCTTTATTTCATTAAATGACCATCTCCTTGCCCGAAATACTTTGCTCAGTTTTGCTGGGTAGTTGATCCTTGGTTGCAGTCCTAGCTCTTTTGCTTTATAAAATATAAAATTTCAATCCCTCTGATCGTTTAATGTAGAACCTGCTAAATCTTGTGTAATCCTGACTGTAGTTCCATGATATTTGAATTGTTTCTTTTTGGCTGCATGTAGTATTTTCTTCATGATATTGTAGCTCTGGAATTTGGCTATTATATTTCTTGGAGTTTTCAATTTGGGATCTCTTTAAGGAGGAGATCAATGAATTCTTTATATTACCATTTCCCCTTCTTATTCCAGGACCTTAGGACAGTTTTCTTTGACAATCTCTTGGAGGATGCTGTCCAGGCTTATTTTTTTCATCATGGCTTTCTGGTAGGCTGAAGATTCTTAGGTAATCTCTCCTTGATAGTTTTTCCAGGTCAGTTGTTTTTCCACTGAGATATTTTGCACTTTCTTTTAATTTTTCAATCTTTATCTTTTGGTTGACTGACTCTTGATGCATCATAGAGTCCTTAGCTTCAATTTGACTGATTCTGATTTTTAGTGAATTATTTTCCTCACTTAGATTTGAAGTTCCTTTTCCATATGTTCTGTTTTCCTTTTTAGGGTGATACTTTCTCCAGTTAGATTTTAGACCTCCTGTCCTATTTCTCCAATTTTACTTTTTAAAGATTTGTTTTCTTCAGTGAGATATTTTTCCAATTTGATCCCTGTAAATTTATCTCCTACTTCTATAATTTTGTTTTTTAAATCTTTCTTGAGCTCCTCCAAGAATGCTTTTTGGCTTGAGACCAATTCACATTTCCTTCTGTGGTCTCCAGTGTGACTATAGATTCCATGTTGTCCTCTGAATTTGGTTGTTCTTGCTCACTATAAAAAGATTTTATGGTCGTAGCCTTCATAGTTTCCTTCTCATCCATTGTGATTGCCTATGTCCTGGATTTTAGAGTGGAGATCTGCTTCTGGGGTGCAGAAATATCATGCTTCTCAGGCTGGGAGGTAGGGGTTTGGTTGTTAACTTTGTGAGATGTAGCCTCTGAGTGTCTAGACTGAGGCCAAGGCCAGGACTCTGTGTTTACCCTGAGTTTCCCTGAGGCTCACAGAGTAACCTGTCGGGGCAGGGTGGTCTGGCCACTTCAGGTTTCTACCTATGTGTCTCTGGGCTACAGCTCAGTCAGACTCAGTAGCTGGAGGCCAGAGGCAAGGCTGCAGTCTGCTGATTCCCCAGGTAGTGGTAAGGCCCATCTAGGCTTGGGTTGTTAGTGCTTGCTGGATCCACCCACCTGGGCTTAGCCTCCATACTGCCTCACTTCCCCCTTCCTCAGTGACTCCTAGGCCTGAGGCTATTTCCACTAAACAGGATTTTACTCTGGGTGGGGTTTTCTGGGTTAGGGTAGGGGGATCAGAGCAATAAGATTTTATTCCTCCATCCTGACTTCTGGACGTTCAGGTATGTACTTTTTAAACCTCCAGGCTACAGGCTGGTAGCCCCAGGAGAAGCTGCTGGCCCTGCTGCTGGCACTGAATTTTCTCTTACCCAGCTCCAACAATCCTCTCTCTAGTGGTGAGACAGCTACAAATCGCCCTTGGAATGGGTGAATCTGCTGGCGGGGCTCCTTCTCACTCTGCTGTAATCTGCTCTCAGATCCATGCTGGTGCAGCCCCTGTGTGCTCCACGTTCCCCCTGTCCAGACCTGAGCAGGCACTTTACTGGGCTGAGAATCTGCTACCCTCCATCTCCCAATGGGTTCTGTCACTGTTCAAATTCACGTTTTAGCTTTTAGTGATAGAATTCTTGGAGGAGCTTTGAAAAGTTACTGCTTCCTTTCTGCAATCTTATCTCTGCCCCAGGATTATATTTTACCTCTCTCTGTATCCCCAGTGCTTAGCATAGTGCCTAAAACACAGTAGATTACTAAATGTCTATGAATTGATTATTAGCCAGTGTGGTCTTCTTATGATAGTTGGCACTTTTACATGGCACAGTCATGTTCTTGGTTCTGTGCTCCTAACAGAGAAGTCTCATTCCTCAAGGCAGGACCAGGTAAGGATAAGACAAACATATGTTGCTTCGAGTTTCTGGATGTATGGATGCTATACATATAAATTTGTTATTCAGGTGGGGCATAACTTTTGCTGGCACTTGGGATAGGATAAATGAGCAGCTGAGAAGTTAATTGAGAAGTAAATGTGCATTTCTATGGTGAAGAAAGGGTGGCTGGGGTTCTGGTCTCATTTGTTCTTCAGGTTTTAAGCTACCCCCAATAGTGTTTATCTAACTATGGTCATGGTAGCAATATCAGTTTAACTAAGTGACAAAGGGTTTTCGTGGGAGCTGGATTAATGGCACTGCTGAAAGAGAAACCATGTGAATAAAGGAAAGAAAAGAACAAATTTGCAGCATATTTGGGAAAGGCAAGTATGGAATCATTGGGAGCAAGGGAAGGAATGTCAGAGTAGTACCTGAAGGCAGGAATGTGTATATTATACAATATTTTACACTTTTCAAATCACTTTCATGTGCTCCTCATTGGAGTTACACAAGGTCTCCTGGGCATGTAAAACAGCCAATACCATTCTTTTTTGTCAAATAATGAACTAAATCACATTTAAGTCATATTGTTTCCTTAGACTTTACAAAGTCCTTTCTTGGTAAGAAGATTTGAGACAAGGAGTATATTACACACAGTTTTATAGATAAGGAGATTGAGGCACTGAGAGGTCACATGGTTTATGAGTGTCATAAATATGTCTACATAGCAATGCAGTGAATAATAGAACCAGGACTCAATTCAAATAAGGGCAATTGACATTTATAATGGGCAAGGAACCTACCAAAGGCCACACTGCTGGTAAGCAGCAGGAGCAGGACAAGAACCCAGGACCTCTGATTTCTAAACTACTGTTGTTTCTACCACACCTGTCAATCATTCATTCGAGCATTAATTCAGCACAAGGCCCTGGGGAGACAAACACCAGGAATGAAGGAAACCATAACTCTTGAGGATATTGTTTTGATCTTAAGGATGCCAGGGTCAGAAACAGATGGATGAAAAGCATCAAAAAATGGTTCACAAGGACATAGTAGTGGGGCCTAAAACCAAAGTTCTTACCTTTAAGACATTTCCTGCATCTTCTCCTTATTTGATTTTTGAAGGCACTCCCTAGGAGGGAAAAAGTGTTATGCACAATGTCTACATGGGTTTCCTCCCCCTCCCCAGAATTGGAGGATGGTGGGATAGGGAGAGAAAATAGTTGAAATAAGTAAAATTTAATTTTAAATTTATATTTAAAATATTCTTCTAAGGACCATTTAAAAGGTAATTTCCCCTTACTGTCTGTTCTACCTATGCTTATAGGGTGCTACTTGGTTTTAAATTCATTTCCATTTTATCTCCTTTGTAGGACATATATGTAGAATAATAATCTACATATATAAATATATAATCTATCACATATATAAACATGCATAGACATACATATATACATGGAGACAGATAGATAGATAGATAGATAGACAGACAGACAGACAGACAGATAGATAGATAGATAGATAGATAGATAGACAAACTTAAAAGTTTTAACACAAATTGATCAATGGAAGCAGATAGAATCTTGGATGCATAGGACCTTCTTCTCCCTGCTTCTTTCCCACTTTACCTCTCTTTCTTCCCTCTCCCAATCCTAACTTTATTAAAGCATAAGGAAAGAAACTAATAGATTCATTTAACTACCTGGACATAGAAACAGCTGGGAAAATAATAGAACTACTGCCTGGGGACATTTTTGCAGGAGTGGAAGACGTAAGCTAATGTAATTTCATCACAGAATTATAAATATTACACCCACTGATTTTGAATAGCACTGATTAAATATGTGTGTCTCTTTTCTGCCTTCTGGGTTCACAGATTGTCTAAAACTAACTTTACTGCTAATTTTTCAAAGCAGTACCAAAAGTTTAGATTCAAATCTCAGTAATTCTGGTCCTCAAAAAGTTCAGTGTTTAAATTTAATCCTAAATCTATGGGATCACTTTGCAGAATCAGTGTTAGAGCTGGCTTTAGATAACTTGTGATTTTAGGGCAGTTAAGAAATTCTCATTTAAGGAAGTGCTACTCAGAATCAGTAGGTGTGATATTTTAAATGCTAACTTCATTCTTCATTCTTTCAGTTCAAGATATGTGTACATCTATACACACATATGAATGCAAATACATATATAGATGTGAACATAAATAGTTATATACATATATAAATATGTGCATTAAAAAGCAAGAGTTTGAAAGTGATTGTATACATCAGTAAGACATTCTTGATTTAAATCTCCATTTCCCCCCTTTTCTAACCCATAAATTTAGCCTAATCCATTTTTTCTCTATCTTTACATCACTCTCAATCCCAGGCTATCTCTCACTAAGCAGACATAAAAGAAGAGCAGAAATCTCTTTATCTCAAAATGTGCCAAGATTAGAGGACCTTAGAAGTACAATTAAAAGGGTCTTTGGTGACTAGCAGCCTACTTAACTGATTGAGAATAACAGATCTACCCAAACGGAAGCAAAGCAAAGAAGAAAATAATAATTCAACGTCTTTAGAGAAGTAGCTATTTCTAAGAGTTCTCTGTCTTAGGATACAGAGAAACCTTGATGTGTTTCCTTATACACTTACAGTAGGGCTATAAGTTATTATTCACAATAAAGTTCTCTTTGCAACCACATTTCTAAGATATCTTAAATTATTTTGATATATGTATGGGAGATACCTTGTTGGAAGAGAGACTTTCAAGCAGATTTTGTCATGTTGAATCAATCATGTGGTTAGGATATGAAGAAGGCTTATCACAATGACCACGGTATGGTAAATGATCCGTGGCTTTGGTCTGGATTTCAAGGTCTAGTGATGGCATCATTTTTGTCATGGCAAGGGGATAGGGACCTGATGATGGCATAACTGTGACTCTTTTTCTTGAGGATAGTGTTGATGGGGTTGCAACTAATTGGTGAAAGCACAGTGAACATGGAATTGTGGTTTTGCCATAAAGATTGGTTTGTAATGAAGGTGCAGTCCTGGCTTTGGGGTAGATGTGAGAATGTGATGACTTCAGAACTGAAGTCTTGACCTGGTGGTTCAGGTCTGAGGCTGTCACAGATTTAGCCCTGTGACAATGGTCAAGACATGGCAATGATGTTACTATGGCCTTGTTTGTGTGGTTTAGGTGAAGCATATCCAAGACCTGGGACTTATGATTTGACAAAGCCTGAGCCTGGTGACCATGACATGTTAATGGTTTGAGCAGGGTTCTGTTCTGGGAGTGAGGACCAAGTGGAGCCTCAAACCAGTTGTCATTTACTGGTGTCGGTGCAGGTGTGGGATGTGGGTTGAAGTATGACTTACGATACTGTTGAACCTTAGGAAACTTGTCAGAGCCCAAAGGATTTTTTGCCCAGGAATCAGAATGTAATAGACTCTGAACCCCATGGTTAGGTCTGAATAAAGGTATCACACTTTGTTCTATAAATGGCAAAGATGAAGGAATTCCTTTAGCTTCATTCTTATGGTATACTGCAGGCAAAACTATGGTCATAAAATGACACTTCTGGTATGCATGGTTTGGTAAGACAGGGTAACAGCATGGTCATTTTCTGGTCGCCAAGGTCAGGCAGCTTTCCAGTTGTTTTCCTATTTCTCTGGGATTGTAAAGGTACAAGTGTGACCCTTTGATTTAGAAGGGACTTGGTTCTGGCTTGATTAAAGTGGCTTATCTGCTCAACTCTGGACCAATGATCTTCTATCAATAATGATGAAATCTGATGATAGGAACATGGTAAACTTGACTGGACCTTTGGAGGAATGTCCTTTGTAGGGAACTGGATCACAACTGTGGATGAAAAGACGAAGTGAGGGTCAAGAACTACACTACATATATATCATATATGGGAAAGGGAACTGTGGAACAGATGAAGGAATATAACAGAGATCTGATAATTACAACGTCTTCTATTTGCTGTATAATTTACAGTCACCAAGGCACTTTTCCAAACATTACTACATGTAACTGAGAAAACAAAACCATGAAGTAGTCATAGAATGTATTATTGTGTCCATTTAACAGGTAAAGAAATAGACACAGAGAAATTAAAACAACTTGGGTCATAGAAAATCAATTGTAGAGGCAAGACACAACTAGAGAAACTAATATTCCAGAGGTCAAATTGCCAAAGATTGTGGTGCACAGCTAGAATTCAAAGTCACATCTTTTGACTTCTAGAGCTGTAATTTCACCACCAGACCATGCTGATTTTGAGGACCATTTTAGGAAGCAGGATCAAATGGATGAGAGTCACAAAAAGACAGGGCCATGCATTCCTAAGGAACATTCATAATAACATTCATAGTTAGCAAGAATAAGGGAAGATATGATGGGACCTCATTTGAAATATTTGGGAACCAAAGTTCTCACCTTTTGGAAAAAGCATCTTTTTTCTCCCCATGTACCTCTTGAAGGGTTTTCCTTACGAAAATAACATGTTAACAAACTTCAGAGTTATAATTCTCCCATAAATGGTAATTAACCAAATGTATCTATGCCATAGCTTTGCCCAGTCTGAAATATTTTCTTTTAAACACAATTTACAATGTCAATATGAATCTCAGCATAATCTTGAATATCACTTCAATTTGGACTGACATTGTCATAATTGGAAACAAAATCAGGGATGCATAGCATTGGCCACTGCTGCTAAGTGGTGCAGTAGATAAGAGTGTTGGGCCTGGGGTTAGGAAGATTAGTCTTCATCAGTTCAGATATGGCCTCAGACACTTACTAGCTATGTGATCTTGGACAAGGCACTTAACCCTGTTTGTCTCAGTTCTTCATCTGTAAAATGGGCTGGAGAAGGAAATGACAAACCACTCCCTGCCAAGACAACCTCAAATTTGGACATGAAAAGTTGGACACAATTGAAGAAAGACTCAGCATCTACAATGAAGCCCCATATCTATTGATCACTTCATTATAGTTTATGATAGTGACATAATCATTTACATTAAGGGCTGTATGACTAAGATAAGAATAGTGCTAGAAATTGCCAACAGATTTCTTTAGATCAAAGAAATGAAGCTCTAGAGAAGTTTAAATTATCCAGCTGTGATTTCAGGGGGTACATTCTTAGTCCCCAGGTTACCATGTAGATGCAGGGGACAAAGTACTAGGCCTGAAGTCAGTAATATCTGAGTCCAAATCCAGTCTTAAACACTTACCAGTGGAATGATTCTAGAATAGTCACTTAACCTCTAATTGGCTCTGTTTTCTTCACCTGTAAAATGAGGCTAATAAAAGCAATCTATCCTGAAGGACTATTATGACTATTAAATGAAATAATATTTGTAAAGTGTATAGCACATTAATTGACACATAGTTGGAGCTATATGAATTTTTTCCTTTCCAAGGGTGTTTTAATTCAATATTAATATAATCCATCATAAATTTCTCAAGACTAATTTTTCTCATTTAATTTTGCAAAGTCATGCCAACATAGGATCAACCAAGCCCCCAATTTTTTTTAGTTTAAGTGCAATTAAATTAATTGAGGTTATTTGTGAGATACTACATTGGACAATTAGGAAATAACTAGAATCTTGCAAAGTACTAGTTTAGACCTCCTCAAAACCCAACTCTTGTCCCCAGTTTGCACTGAAAAAAGAGTCAGTTGGGCAACAGACACGTTCACTGGCTCTCTCTTTTTTCATCTCTATGAAGGTGACGAGGTCATCAAATGAGATAGTTCAGAGAGAAAAGAGAAGAGGCTCCAGGACAGAGCCTTGGGGAACATAAACAGTTAGGAGGGAATGGCATGGAGGAAGATGCAGGAAAGAATAGTGATGAGTAGTTAAATAAAAAAAGAACAGGAAAGAACCAGAAAAACCAGAGAAAGTATCCTGAGAGAGAAAACTAGTAATAGGGTCAGATTTAATAGAGGTTTGAAAACGAATGAGGATGAAGAAAGAGTCATTTGGCAATTGAGACCCATGATTATTTTGGAGAAAGCAGTTTCATTTGAATGATGAAGTTGGAAGTCAGATTAAAGAGGATTTAAAAGAAAATAAGAGGGGAGAAACAAGATACAGAGAGGAGAGATGACTTTTTAAAGGAGGTTAGCTGAGAAGAGAAGAGATATAGGACCCTGGACTGAGCCACAGAGATAACTATTATGGATATCAAATAGGATGTTAGGGTCTAGAAAAAGTTCTTTAAAACTATGGGGGAGATTCAGATTTGTTTGAAAGCAGGAAAGGGTGAGATTGAAAGATGATGGGGAGCTGATGTGCTGATGAGGATGGATGGGAATGTGGTGATCAAGGCCACATGTAGAATGCTTGGATTTAGCCAGGAGAAGAGCTGCCTCTTCATCAAAAACTGAGAGAAAGGAACTGAGTGAGGGATGCTGTCACTGGAGTATGAGGTAAGAGAAAGGGCAGACAAGGAAGTTCTCAGTAAATAGTCTCAATTTTTTAAGGAAGTTTGAAAACAATTGAGAAAATGGAGATTCTGTAGAAGATTTGAAGAGAATACTTTTACAACAGCTGCTGTGGGAAGTGGAATCGAGAATCAGTTGGTAAGCAATGGAAGGGCTGTCTTATAAAGGTTTAGTTGAGATTAGATAACACGAATTTATAACTTTCTCTAGCTCCATGAGTAGAATTGAGGAGGTGGATGATAGAAGTAATCCTGTCTTGGAATTTGGCAAGGTGTGAGTTACAACAAGGCAAAAGACAGAGGACAAGAGAACCAGAGTTGAAGGTTGGGTTAAGAGTAAAATACATTAGAGAAGGGAAGCTAGATATAGAAAAGAGCACTGGCCCTGGAGTCAGGAGGACCTAAGTTCAAATCCGACCTCAGACACTTGACACTTACTAGCTGTGTGACCTTGGGCAAGTCACTTAGCCCCAATCATCCTGCCTTCCCCCCTCCAAAAAGCAAAAAGAAAACCCAAACCCAAAACATTAGAGAAATGTTGAACTTATCCACCAAGCAGGTCAAGATGTGAAAAGGAAAAGTAGGTAACCCAACCAGGTGTAATGGCCTGAGAAAATCCTGAGGGGCATAGAAATTAGTCACAGTAAGTACAAAAAATGAAATTATATGTTGAAATTCACAAGAAGAGATAGAATGATAAAAAGATTATGATAAGATAAATGGGATTTTGAAGTTCTTGAATTAGAAGCAGAATACTTATGGGTAATGATGAAGGATGTAACAAGTTTTATTTGTTCCTGTGGGTCATGTGAGATGGGGAAATTGAGGAAATAAAAAGCCGGAGTATTTGAAGGAACATCAAACAAGTATGTTGAAGACCCCTAAAGTATGAGAACAGGAGCTGGCATGGAGAGGGGTGCTCTGAGTCAGCCTCAATTCAATAAGAAAGAAGAAACAGTGTTGCTGGGAGATGACAGACATCATGGCCACTAGAATCTACATTTAGATAATAAATTTTAACAGTATAAAACTTAAAGGATAAGTGCTGGGTGAATGATGGGAGAAAGAAAAAAATGAAAGTGGCAATGGGGAGCCAGGAATATTACAGGGAGTGTGAGAGAAGGTAAAGTCAATCCTGCAAAGGATTACCAAGGTAGTGTTACTTTGGGAGAGCCAGTGTTCAGTGAGTGACAGAAGATGGAAGAAGCAACAAAGAAAATGGTCTAAAGTGAGAAGAAGTGTGTTAATTTTTGAGTGTGAGTTCCAGAGAGCACACTGGAAGAGACACATCTGGAGTGGGATATTAGAGGCATATTGTGGAGATGGATGGGAATAAGATAACTTCCAGCTGGTGTTAGAACAGGGCATTTGTTCTTTGGCAATCTAGAGTTCTGAAGCCCAAAGATGGATATGATAAAAGGAGTAGAAATATGCTAATCACTGGGAAATGCATCTAGGTGGAATATTTGTGGATGTGAAGAGGTCTGCTGATTCAGTCAAGTGATTATAAGATTCATGATGTCCCCAGTGAAAGTGTCATATGGAGTTCCTCAACTGCCTGGATTTGTGACAGGTAATATTGTTGTGTCCTGGGAAGCTTCCTGAAACCTATCTTCAGATATACAGCAGGAGGTGCTTGTACATGAACATCCTTATACCCAGGCAGAAATAAGGAAGTGCCCTGACTTCGGGTAATCTGGAGCATATCCTGGTGGTGTTGGGGAGGGTGCAAAGTCAAAATCCCCAAGATACTTTAGCTTATCCTCATAATAATGATAGTTAGCATTTAGATTGCACTTTAACGTTTGCCAAGGATTTTTCATATGTTGTCAAGTAGGATAGGCTTCTTGTTATTTTCATTTTACAAATGAGAGAGCTGAGGTTTGAGAGAGACTAAATGGTTTATAGGGTCAAATAATGTCTTAGATAAGAGTTGAATTCATATCTTCCTGTCCACAAGTGTAGTCCTCTCTCTACTACAACTAGCTGCTTCTCCTTCCTACTTTCTCTTTTGAAGAGTCTATGCCAGATAGTAACCTCTGGGAAGACAAGAATTGTGTCTTAACAATCTTTCTACCCACAACATGAAGTATAAGGTTTTGATTATGGCAGAAGCACGATCACTACATTTTACAGAAAGAAATGAAGTCTGGGGGGGCAGAGCCAAGATGGCGGCTTAGAAGTAGCAAGGTCTCACAGCTCCCACACAGCTACCCTAAATAGCCATAAAACATGACCCCAGACAAATGCTAGGGCTCTCAAACTCACAAAAATACAGAAAACACATCTCTTGCTGAAGGCAGCTAGGCAGCAGGGACTCATCTTGGCAGGATGGGAGCCAAGGCAGCCCAGCCTGAAACATAAACGTGGCCAGGCCAGGCTACAGGGTGGCCGTGAGGAGCCAAGCCGAGCCGCAGCCAGTCTACAAGAGAGAAGATCTACAAGACCTCCAGCATCTCCACATCTACCAAGATGGGAAAAATAGGGATTAGAGACAAGAAGCTCTGCAGGAAGGGCTCATCACACAGGCCTGCAGGCCGGGAGCCCATGACAGCCCATCCTGAAACAATAACCATGGCCAGGCCTCAGGGTGGTCAAGAGGAGCCGAGCCTCCCAAGCCACAGCTTGAGTCTACCCTGCAGAACAGATCTACAGCACCTGGAGCCATCTTCACATCTATTAAATCAGAAACAATAAGGATTAAGAAAGGTAAGTGGAAGTGAGTGAAGCTTTCAAACTAATTTTGGGGGAGGAAAAGCAGTTTGCCCAATTTGCCTCTGGGGCAAGGAAGCAGGGGGGGAAGGGCAGGAACTGCTGTAACCGGCAGCTGCCCCCACTGGGCTGTATCAGAGGCACTGACCTGCAGACCCTGCAGGGGGACTGAGTCAATTGATCAGGGCCAAGTGCTCTTGCGTTGAGCAGCCTGAATCTGGATCATGGTCTTGGGTGGTGGTCCTGGGGTGCACTCTCAGCAAGCCAATAGCTCTGGCAGCTGGGAAAAACCCAGCATTTTGGAACAGAGCTTTTCCCCCTGGAAGTAGAGTTCCACAAAGCTAAATTAATTGACTGGCAAACATGAGGAAAAGGAAGCAAAATAAGAACAACAATAAAACTCTTGAATCCTTTTTTGTGGACAAAAAGGATTAAGGCATGGAACTGGAGGAAGACAACACAGTCAGAACTCCCACACCAAATGCTTCCAAGACACTTGAAGAATGTCTAGAAGCCATAGATAAACTAAAAAAAGACTTTGAAAACCAAATAAGAGAAGTGGAGGAAAAATTGGGAAGAGAAATGAGAATGATGTGAGAAAATCATGAAGAGAGTCAACAACCTTACTGAAGAAAACAACACTTTAAAAAATAGATTAACTCAAATGGCAAAAAAGGCCCAGAAAGCCAATGGGGAGAAGAATGCCTTAAAAAGTGGAATTTCCCA